>RCIC01000012.1:1037500-1182500 GCA_018883505.1 Ceratosolen fusciceps | reverse complement strand
TTGTAATTTTTTTGCTGTCCGTTTAACTGAAAGCGGCTCGATAAAATCTACCTTTTACCGGGCCATGAGCCCGCGCGTATCGATAGCAACAACAGTGACACTGATTTTAAATATAATAATTGTGTTAGTACGTCGAGTTGGTTAGTATGCGGGGAAATGTGCAGTATGTAAATAGGCATTGTAAGGCGGGCTTGTAGATTTTAATGTATGTGCCGGTAATGTCGGACTGCGATTTAAAAGTCCGCGTTATGATTTATGCATGAGCCTCGGGGAGGAGGTATGGTAAAGCGACAGATTTTTCTTATTCAAACGCGTTTATGTTGCAAAATATAAATAGAAGGTACGGGTATGGGAAAATGTTCGATATTGGGCGGAGGGGAAATTACGGGAAGCTCGGGAAGTGGTGAGATAGGAAGGAACGCGTGGCTATCGGATGTAAATAGGATGTAAATCGGAGATGTCGGCGCCCGCGGAGAGTCGGAATGGGAGAGGGAGGGGTAGAGTAGCAGGTGAGTCAGGGGAGATTCAGCGGTCCCGTCCCGTCAATTAAAAATCAATGGAAGTCGTCGAGACGATAAGAAGCGCGCGGCCAAAGCTCCTCCCGGAGAAGAGTGCCGATGGCATGTCCGGCGGTTTTTCTCCTCGAGCAGCCGGCCGCCTTCGGACCGGATTTTTCGGGCGTAGAAGGTAGAGGGGGGGGGGTCGTCGTAGTCGTCGTCGTCGTCGTCGTCATCGTCATCGACGGGAGCGAGCGCTCGACTCGGCTGGACTCGGCGCTGCTCGGCTTAAGTCTCTTCGGCTCGGTTCGTCTCGACTCGGCTCGGCTCGCTCGACCCCGGTAGCCCTCGCTTTGCCGTCTGGCTCCTCTCACGGCATCGCGGCTCTCCAGTGCGCGACGGACCGCCACCCCGTGAGCTTCGGCGCGAGTTCCTCTCATTCACCTGCGTGGCAGAGTCGCGCTATGTCGGCTCCCGGCTATCGGGATACCCGGCTCCCCCCGCTCGCGCGCGTCTCTCCCCCGGGTGTGAAACAAGTGATGGAGCAAGTGCCGGCGTGCGACTATTTCAAGGCCGTGGCCAAGGGCTTCGGCGCGATCCTATTGCCAGGTAAATAGCCGGCTCGCGAGTTTGGCTCTCCGTCATCTACGTCTGTGAATCTCAATCGGACGAAACCCCTGGCGGCACTACTGATCGACTTTGGACATCGAGCCTCCCTCTTGACGAATCGTCGCTCCATCATTTACCAATCCAATCGTCATTTGCCGCCGTCACGTCTCACTCCCCCCCCCCTTCCTTCCTTCCTTTTCCCACGTCGCTCGAGAAAAATTCATCGGTAATGTCCGAGGATGGTCATCCTCGAGCAGGATTTGCACATTTGACATTTGGCACCTAGAGAAAGAGAGAGCACTAGCCATTTATCCGACCCAGACGTTTTGGTTTGAACGGAAATTATCGCGTAGATGCCTGGCGAGGTAAACTTCATCCTCCCTTGCCTATTTATAATAAAACTGGATAAACGGTGTAAGCTCTCTGCGCGGAAGTTTCATCCGAGGGAGCAATAAGTAGTCTGAGGGAATATAAAGAGAGCAGAGCAGAGCAGAGCAGAGCAGAGCAGAGATATCCGACTTTGTTAATGATAATTAATTTTCAATTAAGGGGTGGAGAACGGGGGCCTTTTCTGGTTAAAGAAAAGTTAGGGGGAAAGAACGGAAAAGAATCCGTTAGATAAGGAGGCGACGTGAACGATTGTGCATAGTAGTGACAGATGTATTTAAGCTCCTCGGGACTCCTCGGGATATGGAGGCGGTGGTAATTTGTCGAGATAAGGAGTCGGGGCTGCGTCGCGAAAGGGCCCATTGACTCGAGTGAAAAGCGTCGATGGTTCGGGAGCGAAGTCGCGGGAACAAACAATAGCCGCGAGTCCCTAAAATGCCCTAAAAAGAGTAAAAGAAGTAGTAGTAGAAGAAGAAGAAGAGAAAGAAGAAAAAAAAGGGCAGGGATGGGGGGGGGGAGGACACGATTAGCCGGCTGCGTGTGGAGAAAGCCCGTGTCAGGAAACGTCGGCAGCCGAGCACTCGGTATTTCGGCTCGTACATTGTTTGTCCTCGAGCCGGAACGTTGCGAGGGACGTTCAAGCTCCGGGATATCAGCATCCGCTGGCATTGTCGAGTCAGCTTTCGTTACATTCGTTAGATTTGCCGGCGCTCGTATCCGTGGCCGGGAGCCACGGAGCGTCGATTTCACAAATTGAAATTGATCGGCCGCGCGCGCGCGCGCGCGGCCGAGTGGTGGGGAGTGGGGGACGTAGGACCTAGCGAGGTCTTACTCTACTAATCTCGTTAGCGTTAGCGATACCCGGAGCCGATGACACCGCTGAGGGGAGTCGGTTATCGATGCCGGGAATGCGCCAGCGAATCCTTGCTCAGCAGTCGGGACCGCTGGACTATCGAAACGTTAGCAGTGGACCAAGTCGACCGCCGATACCCTCCGCCAGCCGTCCAGTAGAGATTAGAGATTCCGCGTAAGGAGGCGATTATTGAAACAGCCGCTCGCTCCTGCTCCCGTTCTTTTCTTTCTTTTCTTTCCTTTTCTTTCCTTTCCTTTGGGCAGTCGTTGGGCATAGGCAGAGGAGCCAAGATCGGAAGGAACGAATGGCAAGCATATTTCGAAAGGCTTTATTATACGTCTTCGCGTAATCCTATCCTTCTTTCGTTTTCGCTTTTCGACTTTTTTCCCCCCTTCGCCGCGGCCTTTTCGTCCTTTTGCAAATATTCCAGATTGGAATCGAGTTTCAGCGTTACGCTCCCGGCCGCGATTCGTTATTTCCAGAGGCCGTTTTCCTTCTCTTTTTTTTATTTTCTATTACGTGGCCGGGATCCACCTGACACGTGACTCTCCTTTAAGAAAACAATTCGTTATGGGGATCAATAGTTAGCGGGATCGAGAGCTTTCGTAAACTATTCTTTATCCAGCCCCGTTCGAGTTATTATCTATCCTTCCCCCTCCCCCTTAATAACGGATACCTCAGCACTCGCACTCTCATAATACACTCACTCCATTTAGGATCTAATAAAGAATTAAGAGGGGAAGAGCGTTCGTTAATTTTAAGTAATAAGATTCCTGCTAATTAAATGCCGGCTCCGTCATTAATAGCACAGCGTGAAGGATTCCATGATTCAATTAGATAGCAAAGAGGCCACGCCACGTATCTTCAATTCGTTCACTTACGTGTACTTTATATTTAAATCATTATCCCCTATAATCGAAAATATTTTCTCTCTAATTCCGTACTTTCTATCTAATTTCACGGTATTGCATAAGGCGTTTACATCAAGAAATTTGCATAATATAAAACTTGATAAACTAAGACTAGTTTACATATTTTCACCGCGCGCACGCACACGCGCACACATATTTCCTAGATGATTCGAAAGTGTTGACTTGTTTCATAAAGCGAGCGGGAAAGTTGATAGTTAATCAATTTTCGAAGCATCCATCAGTTGGCAATGTTAAGTGCGATTTTATAATGTAATTCAACATTATTTCATCGATCAGTCAATAAAAAAGGGTTCTTCAATATTATTATTATTATTATATAACGACTGACGTTTAAAAGTATACTGCAAAGCAAACGTTTAAAATTTCAATGAAAATTTTCTTAAATTTTTGTAAACCTAGCATTTCATTTTACTATAATATCTTACTTAATCTTTAATAGTATTCAGTTTTTTTTTTACGCTCTTACGTCATTCGTCAATGTTATTAATTAATATTGATAATATACTGTCTCTCAAGTAATAGTAAAGCATGAAAATTATTCGGTTAGTTAGCTTTTTGATCAAATTCTCCGTCTATAAATCGTAAAATGATTTAATAATGCGCCCGAGTAATTAATATTTATGGGGAATGCGTAAAATAAAAACACGAAATTAAATCTCTCTGAATCTGAAAGAAGTGAAAATGTCAATTCTTTCTTTTATTCTTTATTCTTGTTTATACCTTTCTTCGTATGGGAAATCCAAGTTATTATTAGGTAAATGGAATTGAGGAAAAAATCATTTTAATACAAATAGCTTCTAATATTCTTGATACGTAATTGATAAAAAGTATATTTATCGGCATTGATAATTGCTTTGCGAAATATTTGATTTTCAGGAAATCAGTATGACGCACCTATCAATCTCACTAATGAAAAACGACTGCGTGTAAATAATGATGTTCATATTTTAATAGAATTACGTGCTTCGCGCTAGTTCCTTACTTTCACTAAACGTCTCACCGCATGATATTCGTTAAAATAACACAATTAAAATGTTTTGATTGTGCAAATCATCTGTACTTATTACGAATCGGCAGAAAAATTATTGAAAAAATTTAACTAATAAATCAACGATTTGTTGGCTTTTTAATTTGAAAAAACGAACAAGGACATTCTTCTGATGGTTAATTATTTATTAGAACGAAACTGTTTATTTATGGAAAAATATAACGTACTAATTATAGAACTGGAGTTATGTGTTCGTTGTTTCTTAACATAACGTACCAATAAAAAGCAAAGATTTGCGTGAAAGGTTTTGCCTCACCCCCCCCCCGCCCCCCGCTGCCGCTCGACTGCAGGTCATTATTCCGAATCAATCGCAATTAAATGGCTTCGTCGGGGAACGAATAGATTCTCATGGAACGGCAGTGACGCCGTCTGCTTTTACTAGAAATTGTGAAAATCAATACCTTAATTTCAACTGCATGTGCATACCCGCATAGGGATAATGACGTCGGAAAATCGGAAAAAGCCCGGTATATCTGGGATAATTGGTGGTTGGGGGGTTGGGGGGTACGACGTAAGCCCCATTCCCAGGAAAATATTTAAATTCGCTAAATTATAATGTTTACTTGGCGAAAGCACGAAGCGAATGATCCATGAAGATTATATAGCGCGGACAATATTTATAGACGCAATCCATTGCGTAATTAGATTACGTAGATTAAGTAGATGAAATCGAGGCGATTTTATCGTCTTTTCCTCTTTCACCGTAAAGATTAAAAAGGCTTGCAAAGGGTAAAAATTAGCCCAAAAAAAAAAATTATCATTTTTTGTCGTGTAATTGTTAATTAGTGGTGCGAGCAATAGTTTATTCGACTATAATGTCATGTAATGTTCCATTATCAATCGCTTCTGCGGGTCATTCTGAACTATTTTCTTTACGGGCATTTCTCATTCTCGCTACTGTTCCGTCGCCGTTATGTTTAAAATGGAAAGCGCCAGAGCGTGTTTCGAGGGCAGGGAGAGTGAGAGACAGAGAGACAGACAGAGAGAGAGAGAGAGAGAGAGAGAGAGAGAGAGAGGGAGAGAGAGAGAGAGAGAATGAGAACAGGAGATAGGGAGGGAGGGAGGGAGTATCGAAAGGGCCGGCCATTAGGTCGTATCATCTCGTCGAATGAATTTCAAGGCTTTTCAAGAGCCCGGCCCGTTATGAGTTTTCAATGTTCCGGCGCCAGGGCAACGACACCCGCGGCCATAAATACCAGCAGTCAGCCGGATATGCATTGGGAATCTGAGGCGCAGCTAAAATCACGTCCCGGCGAGGACTTTAATCTGCTTCATTAATGCTCGCAGCGTCATTACCATTATTATCGTCGTCGTCGTCGTCGTCGTCGTCGTCGTCGTCGTCGTCGTCGTTGTTGTTGTTGTTGTTGTTATTGATGTTGTGTTGTTCTTGTTGATGTTGATGTTGTTGTTGCTGCTGCTGCTGCTGCCGATGCTGCTATTGCTACTGCTGTTGCTATTACCTCTGCTGATACTGCGGCACAAAAGTCGGATCGCGTGTAACCGAGTAACGGACAGGCCGACGAATTATTTTCGCGGGAGATTACTGGGTAATTGGCTTGAATCGCCATCCCCGTCCCTCGGAAGCGACTCGCAGCTCCTTCGCGTAAAAATGAGCACGTTTCCTTCCTTCCTCTATCCTTCATTCTTTAGTTCTTGCCTCTCTAACTTAACTGGCAGTGACTGGACCAGTGTAGTAAGCTAACGCGAATTTTTTCCAGCTAGATTAGCGCGGCCGACAAGGCTTTTCTTTTTCTCAAGCCGCCAAACGCGATACCGTTGGCTTTTCGCTGGCTTTTCCCCTCCCTCGGTACCCACCAATTTGTTTCACCACGGGTTTTTGTTTATACGACTCTGTCAAAAGCTTGACCAGACCAGATAAACGGCTGATTTCGCCTTTTACCCATACCGGATATTCGCTATTACAAGCCCTGCTGTACGGCGTTCTCGTTAAATAAACGATTATTGGCTTAGCAGGTGCACCAATCTACACTTGACACTTGAACGTTATGATAAATTCTCTGCTCCATTAATAATAATGAGCCCTCGCAAATAATGGGAAATCAGAAGGAAAATAAACGTTGCAAATAAACCACTACTTTCACAATTTCTTTCGTTTTTTTTTCTTTTCTTTCGTTTTTTCTTTTCTTTTTGTTTTTCTTTAAAGCTATTTTTATATCCGAAATGTTGAAGAAAAAGAACGGCTGTGATCCCACCCTCTGGAGGATTATAATTTTTAATAGATCAAACAAAAGTGTTAAAAGGCTTTTACCTGATTTATCAGAGCGAAGGCAGTTAGATCTAGGAAGGCTGCCTCAAGCCCATTAAATAAAAGAAAATCGTTCGTTAAGCGAAAGGATTAAAATGAAGAGGGGGGGTGGGAATTAGGGGACGGAGGGCTAGAGAAGTATGAAATCATAATTTTACAGTTATCGTTAATCGTTAAAAAGCAGTTAAAGGACGAATGTATGTGGCCGAGGGTAGGCTGGAGGTGGTGAGCGGGCACGATCAGCAGCAGCAGCAGCAGCAGCAGCAGCAGTAGCAACGACCGAAAGACTCCATCGCCGGGAAACTGAATATTATCTTAACGCTTGTGCTCAGCCATAATATAAGGCGAGTTAGTAAAACTTTAATATAACTTTAATACTTTCGTACCGTTTTTGTTTTACTCTCCGACATCGGGCTTATCGTACGCCAACGGAAATACTGAATAATAAGTACCGACTGGTCGAAGTACGGATACCGCGTAGATCCTTCGTACTCTGTCCCCTTTGCCAATATTTCGAAAAGTCTCGTAATTAAAGGACGACTAGACGGGAACGCCGGGGTTATTGAGGCGACCGATGGCAGGTGGCGGGGCGGGAAGGGGGATGGGGGGGGGTCGCGCGTGCGGTTTCGCACGCGAGGACTTGTAATGGCCGGCTATGATTTATGTCCAGGACTCGTGATGAAGAAATGAGGAGCGGTGAGGGGCGCCGTTACCGAGGACTCGCGGCTCCTTTCGTCTCCGGTACAGCTCCGGTACAGCTCCGGTACAGCTCCGGTACAGCTCCGGTACAGCTCCGGTACATCGTCGACACGGGGTCGGTACAGCGTCAATAGTGTACCGTCGGGAGGTGGGGCACAGTCGCGCCTCGGCGATCCCGAACACGAGCCTCTCCTCTTCTCATTTGTCCCGGCCGATGGAGTTATTATGTCGGTTTCGAGAGTTCCCTTACGTGGAAGCTGCATAAAAGGGCCTCTTATTCCTTCGGGCCCGATGCTTTGTCCCGACACTTTTATGGCACTTAAAAAATTTTATTTTTTACTTCTCGATCTTGTAAGCGCGAGCACTGTTACGCAATATTTCGTATTGCCGTTATAGCTCTCGAATATCGACTTCTCGCTTTCTCACCCTCGTCCCCCTCCCCGGCCTCTCTTCTAATTAATGGATCCGCTTGCTTAACGCGCTTTCAAGCTTCCCTGCTCTTCTCCACCCCTGCCTCCTCGACCCACCCCCCGCCAACCCCCCACGTTCACGGGGCTTTTATCAGGGATGAAAAAAAAATTTAAAAACACGTCAATGGATATTCGCATATGAGTCCTCGGACTTGATGGATAAGCACGATAATTGACATTGCCATGAATTTGATAAATTATTCGAGATCGCTAAATGCGTGCGCGGCATCTCGAGATCGTTCGAGCTCGATAGTTCCCCCACCCTCCGCAAAGGCTGAAATCGTCCCTAGCAGGTCGCCGCTAAAGGTAACGCGAAAGCTGTTTAAATATCATTGGGCATCCTGATAATGCGGCTCTTCCCCGCGCCATAATTATTTAATTTCCCTTTAAAGAGGAGCATAAATACCGGTAGAATTATCGGGACTAGGATCGTTCTCGATAAATCATTGCGTCCCTGTTGAAAAAGTAGCTTTAATTCATTATTAACGCGTGCTCTCCTCGTAAACTCGTCCAATTTACTTACCGCAGTCGTTCGGACGGATCTAGAAGATTACAAGTATCCGCGATAATCGGCAATTTAGAATCTAATCTTTGCGGGATGCTGGGACGTAACCGGTTGTAACGTTTTACATACAAATTACATAACCGTCAATCATTAGGATATTTAAACTTAGCCTCGGCTGTATTATTAATCCTTTTAAGATTTATTGTCACAAATCTATGATACAGAGTATAATATATATATATATTGTATCGACTTTATAATCGTGGACGGTGTCGTGGGTGAAGGTGTCGAACGGCCATTACAAATAAGGCCGAACAAAGCAAGGCGCGCTTTCTCCGTAGCTTCGGTTAATGTATTAATGTCAAGTCGGCTGGATCGGCTCAGGTTCTCGACGATGGTCCCAATCGCTCGCAGATAGGACCCGGCCATGCCGTAAGAAGATCAGATATCCGAATCGGCAAGATGTCGCCGATTCAATGGAAGCGAGTCATGCGAGTCATTAGCAATAGAGATGGAACGTCGTAGCATCCATAGAAAATACATAGGAAATCAATGAAAAATCGAAAGTTGAAGAATGCAGCCAATTAAGGGAAATTAAGTTATCGGACGCATCTGCTAGATGTCGCGTCGCTACCTCGGAATTATTAGAGTCCGCGCACTTCTACCAACTTATTCCTCCCTTATTTCATTATTATTATTATTATTATTATTATTATTATTATTTATCTCCTTTTACTCGACGAATCGCGTCTATTCTGCGCCCCCCCCCGCCTATCCTCATCCCATTCTATCGTGGGAACTGAGGAGATTCAAGGTTTCCGGCATGTCCCTCCCGTTCGGACGTGTTGACTCTCTATCTCCTGCTCGGCTAAACAAAATTTCATTGTTCCGATCGAGGTTCCGCTAAATCTTGCCACTCGTTTAAGCCTTAAGCAAGCCCTTACGGTATATTAAAGATGTGTAATCAAGGATCGCGGAAAGGATCGCTTATGAGGGAAAAAGCTTTTCCAACTCAACGCATTTTCGCATTTTTTCCTTTTACCCACACTTTAAATTATGTATCTTCTTTACTGTTTCTACGCGTCACTCCTCGCCTGCCCCCCCCCCAATGCTCCTTACTTAAGAAAAATATTAAATTATTAAAATAAATATTCTAGCTCGGATCGTTATCGGCCAGTAAAAACATTTACGTAGCTAAACAGTTAGATGGTGCGTGCATACGTTCACTAGCTTGCTATCGCGAATAACAATAAAATAAAAAAGAATTTCTTGGAGATAGAGGCGATTGGAGCAAAGTACATCAATTCCTTCTATTTTCTCTTATCCTTACAGATCTAGCAAGTAAAGTCTTACAAATGAAATAAGTACAAGATTTATTATTAAATGCAGAATACACGGTACTGCTGATGAGGATTATTATGTGATATTCAAGCGATAGGAGTCTATTACGAATTGCGAATTCTTATTAAAAGATAATTATAGATAAAAATGAATGGGAATATTCCGTAGTTATAAATAAGAATATAATATTGAAAGGTCTCGCTCGCGACTACTGTAAATGTTCACGATACTAATCGGAAAGGAATATTAGAATACGCGATAAAAAGAATCAACGTATGAATAAACGTATGCGATTTGTTAGACAAGACAGGACGGGAGAAGATGCGTCGTTGATCGAATGAGGCCTCCTTACCTGTATAAATGCTAATTAAACGAACGGGCCCGAGCTGCCCGTTTTAATTTGAAATGTTGTCTTTGAAAATCAAAGAAGCAAGTGTCGTGAGAATAGTCGAGCTATTGCAACAACGATTCGAAGCTCGGAGCGAAGGGGCTGCCCGTGGAATACTAGAAAGAGAGTGAGAGGGGGGAGGGAGAGAATGCCTGGAATATTTCGTCGCGCACTCCTTTAATTAGGCTGAAAGGGAAACCGGGCGCGCGTATTTATCTTGGAGCCGGTAACCCGAGGCCTCCTCGCTCTATGGCAAAAGATGATTGCAGCTCGAGATCAGTGCCTCCTTTCGAGAAATCCAGCCTCTCTCTCTCTCTACCTCTGTCTCTACCTCTCTCTCTCCCCCTCTCTCCCCCCTTCTCTCTCTCTCTCTCTCTCTCTCTCACCGCCTCTCTCCCTCTCTCTCGTGCTCTTGGAGCTCGAGAAGCTAAGCTAACCTCGGCAGATCCTTCGCGCAACTGATCCCATCGGCTTTTCCAACCCGAGTCTGACGCGTATCCCCTTCCCCGCCTCGCTGCCTCTGGCAGTCACTCTTCTCTTTATCTCGATGGATTACCTTATCTCGTATAATTTCACTCGCCGTGCTTGAAAATATTTTTAAATCGGGTCCGGCCACCGACTCCGTACGGACCTACGCGACAAGTGCACCGATCCTTCGCAGCTATAGTTGCGTAATAAGCTCGAGCTCCGGCTCGATAAGTCTTGTCCTTGGTATTGTTAGGACACCCGAAACTGGCAATTTTCAAGAAATATATAATTTCAACGGGAAAACAAACCTTCTTTTCTGCCGTCCAAAATACCTTCATCCAGTGGATTATAGTCGAATTTCGCCAATACCTTATTAAATCCTTTTCATCCCATTAAATTCCTTACAAAATGGAAAATACAGAATGCAGCTTTTTCTCTCCTTCGAGTAACAATGGCTGATAGGAAAGGAAAACGTCTATTTAATGGCTACTAAGCTCTGTGCCTTATGCTATTCAATTAAGCCCATACTGCCGTATACAAAAAAAAATCTAATCCCATTATTTATTCTTAATGCTATTATACTTTAATTAGAAGCTACGTGAGAGAGGGGTGATGGGGAGCGGGAGGGGGGAGACGAAAAAGAAACAGGTGGATCGGAAGAAAAATAAGTTTCCAATTATTTGGATTAATGGATGAAAATATGAGGTTGCAAACGCGAGGCACATAATAAACTTAAATCCTTTTTATACCTCACAACTGCTTTGCAATATTTTCGTAGAAAAGAGAAGATTCGAAAGCAGCGGTTATTAACGAAATGAAGAATCCGGGGAGGATTTATGTAAGATGTGGCTCGCAGCTTCATGTGTTTAATGCATGATTAGTTGGCGGATAATGATACACTTCCGATAAATAAATCGAAAGCTCTCCGTCCCCCCCCCCATTTACCCCTTTAGAATTCTATCGGCGTCTAAAGCGGTAAAAATGGCTCCGCTGCCAATCGGCATTACGTCACGTCTTTCGGTAAAGCCGGCCATTACATCGGACCTCTTATTATTATTCATGCAACGGAATATCCATCTCTCTCTCTCTCTCTCTCTCTCTCTCAGTTAATCCATGGCCTTGAAAGAAGAAGAACAACGGCATCAGCACGACCGCGATGTATCCGCGATGCGCAGATAAAGGAGTCGGCGATCCTAGGGGGAGGAGAGAAATTCTTAATTTGCAATAAAATCCGAGAATAGATCTCCGAGCTGCGTGGATCTCACGATTTCTCATGGCCGTGTATCGTCCACGAAGCGCCGTCGGCCAATTTGACCGTCTCTAAACGAGGGCCGCCGACTTTTCTACCTCCGTTGCGCTCCTCGCGGTCTTCCTGCACCTCGAGCCCTTTTCCACTTGACAGCCCTACTCTCGGCCTCGGCTTCCTCGCCTCTCAAGGCGCACGCAATTGCTTATAGTAGCAGCACCTTCCCCGCTCTATTATTAAGCATCTCACCCCCCCTCTCTCTCTCTCTCTCTCTCTCTCTCTCTCTCCCTCGATTAGTCAATTATATTAAATGCCCGCGCCTATAATTAATCATTTTTGCACGAACCACGGGTCTTTTCTTCAAGCTCCGAACATCCTCTCCCTACCTTTCCGCCCCCGCTGACAAGCTCTTGCGCGCCTCACTGACGTCAGCTGTTCGTCCCAGACACTCCACTCCGCGCACTATGAATGTAAATCGGAATATTTATTAAAATTTCCAACCTACATTCGAGTTGCCGATGCTATTCCATCCACTGAGCAGAAGAGGATGGGATCGTAGGAGAGGCAATGGGGGTCAAAGTAGTCGTTGGCTACGATTGAAATAGGCTTTGGCTCAATTTGGTTGTGTGGGGACGGCGGCGCGAGGGAGTTTTCGAACATCGACTAGGCATCGAAGTTTAAACCACCCGATGTCATAGGTCTTCCCTTTGAACGTCGTAGCCCCAATCCAAGTTCCCCAATCTCGGAAATCTTATCTTCCCTATGGCGATGCCATAGTCAAGCTCCTGCTGACTAAGGATAAGGATGTGTCCTCTCTCTCTCTCTCTCTCTCTCTCTCTCTCTCTCACCCTCCCCTCGCCTCCCTCCCTCCCTCCCTCCCGACCCATCCGACAGCCGGCGCTAGTACCAGGATCTCCGGCGACCTCGACCGCACGTTCCCTGGCTCCGCCTCGAGATCTATTCTTCATGTGCGTATTCACGATCCCAGCAAGGACTCATTTCCCGTATACTTCCCGTTCACTCCCTGCGTCGTCAGACGGGGACCATTATTCGGCGCGGGACGACGACGTTCGCGGAAATGTCAATAGGAAAGATAGCGATGGCATTCAGCGGCAAGCTTAGCATTAATATAATACTCGAAAGCACAGTTAGGCCTCTCTAATGTCTCTTCTATGTCCCCGTGATCGAGCCCGTGACCCGCGTCTGCCTTTACGAGTGCTCGGGAGAAATTCACCGGCTGGCATGTACTTATAAAACACATTCCCTCTCTCGCTTGAATTTTTATAGAAATTGACGAATCTTCCCGTCGGACTCACGTTCTCGGATATTTATTTGCACTTAAGCGCGAACCTCTGTGATCGTTGCACGGACACCAGCCGAACAATAATAATGCAATGGCTATGAAAATTTTCCCTCAAGTAATTTATTAAGGAGTTCGGGGAAAGTTGATGGAGATTTAATGGGGTGGGAGGTTATTGGGGTATGGGGGGCGGAGGGGGGCGGATAGAGAGCCAATCATTAATGTTGTAAACCGGGATAATAAAAATTTCAATTCATCATCATTATTATTATTATTATTATTATTATTATTATTATTATTATTATTATTATTAATTTGTAATTGAAGGTAATTTAAACTTTAATAACGGCTCGAAGATTATTTTAATTATTTTAATTACTCCTGCAATTAACGTTTTCAGTTTTCAATTACTAGCCACTCCGTTATAAGCATCCACATTATAATGATTATGAAATTATTTTATTCGAGGGGAAAGCCTTAAGAGGCTAAAAATTCACTGCCGATGTCGGAACTTTTCGGAAACTTGGCCGATAGTTTCGATATTCTATTATATAGCCGATAGATATTCTATTTATAATGAATTTGAAATCGAAGTTGTTGCGCTAAATGCAGCTAAATGCGGAATCGTTGTATCCGATGTATCCGATGGGCGTTTTAGAGCTGTAAATACGAATAATGTAGAAAGCGATCGATCCATTCGATCGAGCCGGATAATATTTATTCGGGATGTACTGGAATGGAATTGGGTCGATGACGTTTGTTATTGTTTTGCGAATTAAATTATTTACACTTGAGCGCAAAGATGACATTGGATTGGTGTTGCGCAAGCGCCTAAATAACCTACGGCGAAAGTGCTGAGAGCTGCCGATTTCCTAAACTGTTTGTTTTATCAGCTGATCCGCGCATTAGGATTATTCGTTGACGCGGGGGAGTGAGGAAGCACAGGCGTTATGTCGAGATGGTAAGGGGAACGCTGGATAGAAGAACAGTTATCTCGTGGTCTCGGTTGATCTTGCAAAAAAAAAAAATAATAATGTATAACGAGATAGGTTCGCGCGGTTTGGTCTGGAGGCTCGAGGGTCTACCGGGACCGAACGCGCACGCGTACCTTCGGGCGTGGACATGGATGGCGCATGGCCAATAACTAAATTCACGTTCGGGCGTGAAAAATTACACGGTGCAGTCACGAAAGGATTATATCTGCTCGGGCTCCGGAAGAGCCGCTCCCGACCAACTTGGAACTTTTCGATGCGAACGACCTTTCCTCACGTTGTCCGCGTTCCCTTCGTGTCCCCCCACCCCCACCCCCACCCCAAACCAGTTAAGGCGCCGCTGTCCGGCACATCCGCAGCCCGGCCTCGTAAAAGAGCGAGAGGGAACGAGGTAGCGCGGGTGGGCCGGGCAGCGGGCGTGTGTGTGTGTGAAGGACTAAGACGACGACGACGACGACGACGACGACGACGACGACGACGGCGACGATCTTGATCTTGGGCAGACCCAAATGGACTTTTGTCATCTTCGTTCTCTCGCAGACCCGATAGGGAAGCGCTTACGATTACGTCGCCTCAGGCCTTACGGCGATATTAGTCACCCGCCATCTCCCTCCCCCTTGCTACACACCCTCTTTTGCCCTGCTTGCATTAACGTCCATAAAAAGCCACTTTAACTGTCTTTGACCAAGCGATTATGGAAATCCTTTTCCGTAATCGATGCCATTTAAGTTTAATAAAGCGCTTAGCCAACGAACATTCACGGGCAATACCTGCTTAAAGTGGATACCTTGACTTCATAAGGACCCCGCTAACCGAATCCTTTAACCGAATTAATTCCATGCCTTTAATCTCGGGGAGCTTCCCTGCCTAATTTCCCTTCTATCTGACATTTAACGCATTCAAAAGTATACTTGCGCGTAATATAGTCCGAGGTAATTACTTACGCGGATTCGATACGTCCGATCCCCGCCAGCCCCTGCTCCCACCTCGCGTCCTAGATGTGTAGAGAGAGAGAGAGAGGGAGAGACAGAGAGAGATAGAGAGAGCTCCCATTTCTTTTTCTTTTCTCAATAATAAGAAAGAAGGGAGCAGTCCAATGGGAATAGACGGAGATGCCAATAATGAACCAAACAGATATCCTCCTCTCCTTTCCCCGTTGTCTCACGGCAATAAAATAATAGACGAGGATCACGAGAGGTCTTTGAGTTATCGAATATTATATCATAATAATACCAAAGTCGATGCGGTAATAGAAAAGGACTGTGTAATGGTGCCCGAGGGGGAGTCTACCGAGCTCGAGCCTACCTCGGATCCATACTCATTTGCGCCTATTTCAGAAGTGTCATCATCGTCATCATCATCATCATCATCAGCAGGAGCAGCAGCAGCAGCATCATCATCAGTAGCAGCAGTATCGATGTCAAGCGTCACTCTCAACGAAAGTGCAAAACTGCCGATAATGTGAAAAGTGCGACTTAAAAATTCCGTAACTCTGATAAGCCTATGTATCACAGAGTTGTTGTAATAGTACGTGGATGGGCAAGTGTGCCAGTGACTCGGCAGGCGCGAGTTGTTCCTTTCCTTTCCGTTCCGCGTAATAAATAATAAACAGTGATACGCCACCGTTGCCGCCGTAGCCGCCGTTGTCGCCGCTGTCGGCGTTGCCGCAAGTGCTGGAGATGAATTCCACGGGGACGGAGAGGCCGCGGCTCGGGGCTTTCGAGCCGCTGAGCGACTCCTGCGGCGAGAGTGACATGGACGGTCTTGACCTCTCCCTCTTCGAGCCTCAGCCCGACACGAATTCGTGGTGCGACAGCCGCGTGCACGCCGGCTTTATCTACCTCCTCGTTCATTATTGCGGTAAGATACTCGCCACCGGCACGCCCAGCGCCGCCGCCACCATTTCCGGAACCACTCGCACCACCTCTCCATTAATCCGACGCGACTTACTCTTCGACGCGCCGCCGACGTCCCTCGCATTATCAGCAACGGCAACGACTAACTCTACTAATTCGCCACGACTAACTAAAAACCTGTATTTTTCTTCCTTTTTTCTTCCTTTTTTCTTCCTCGTTGCGTCATCGCAGAGGAGCCCCGGAGTCGATACTTTCGACACTTTCGTCTAATTGCAGACCTCCATTTGCATATTGGCGACTTCCTCCTCCTTCTCCTCCTCTAGGAGGAATTAAAACGCAAATCCACCTATACGTCGTAATATATATTATCGGGAAGAGAGAAAAAAGAATGAGAGGCGCGGTTCTGTAGAGCCGATGTCGACGTATCTCAAAGTGACCCGCGAGGCCGAGCGAATGAGTAAATATAAGGGGAAGCACTCCGGTGTGGCGGACGTGTTAACTCTCGGGGACAGAATCGTAAAAAAATTAGCCGCTTTGACAGGAGCGGAAAGGTTATGCGCAGCTTATCTAATGCAGAGATCTATCGGCTCGGTTCCAAGAGGCTCGGACTCCGGAGGACGCAGCCGGTCTCCTCTCCGGCGTCCTTTACCGGCTCGGCCCCCTTGCCCCCCCCCACGGCAGCGCCGTATTCGTCGGGCGTCAAAGACCGGGTCGACTCGCGTCTACCTTGCACCCCGCCCCCCTCCCACCGCCGACCGCCGATTTTCTCGCAAAAACGCGCTCCCCGATAGGAGACGATACCCGCGTGCACCACCATCACCACCACCACCACCCTACCCGCCCGCTCGACCACCCCGTTACCCCTTACCGACCCAACCACCCACCGACCAAGGCATTCGTCGTCTCTACCGGCGCCGGCGATCAATCGATTGCCCCCAGAGATAAGGTCCCGCATCCGGGACACAAGCGCCGGGTTATACGGCTTCCCTTTCTCCGAAAAATTGAGACCGAGCGCACGTACTATGCCTCTCCGTTTTTCATTTCTTTTTCATTTTTTTTTTTTTTTTTTTTTTTCCCTATTCTGCCCTTATCGCTTTCATGGACACCTACATTATTATCCTCCCGACGGATCGGCTTCCTTTACCAATTCGTCTTTCATTGTTTACACCAGACCACGTGATTTCCTTCACAAGCCCCAATTTTAATTTATTTATTTATTTATTTATTAATTTTTTTATTTCTTTCTTTTTGGGTGTACTATCTGCTTATTGATTGCTTCGATTAATCGAAATGTCGAAAGCAGCAGGAATCGGGATCTCGAAATAGCTACGAGTCCCTGAATACGGTATTGTAAATTAGTGTATGTAACGGGAATCGTTGCTCTTGGCAACGAATTGATTTTCCACTTAAAGATTACGTGATTACGAGCCTCGGGTTAAATAAATGATAAAATTTTCTAGCAGCGAGCGTCCCAATCAATACTTTGCCTACTAAAAGTAGCGACTGCAGAAGGAGACTTTTGTTTCAGCGCTATCGGAAATCTATATGTACGGGCAGACGTAGGCGCTTAGCCAGGGAAGCCAAGTCTCTGGAGAGGCTCGTCGGCAGCGGAATATTACATTCGAGCGCCATACAAGTCTTATCCAGAACGCGTATACGTATTATTAGCAAATAAATTGAATTCGCTAAAAATACCTAGTCATTTGACCTGTCCTCTTGAGCGTCAGCTGCTTACTCATTCAAAGGCAGTAACGTCGTCTCGGGGACGTCTGAGCATCCTGTAATAAACCTTTCGACCGCTGAGGTCGGCTTATCACACGGAGGTCGTCCTGCATTAGCAAGCGAACGAAGCACAAGGAAACGCAAAAGGAAAAAGGAAAGGCGCGTGTACGGGTTCGCATGGACTTACATCGATCTCGGGCCCCGGTTGTCGTATGAGAAACCGTCCGGAGGTTCGCGCGGTCGGGCGCCAAGAGCGCGACCGCGGAGCGATGCCGAGGTACCGAGGGCGATACCTAGCAATTTGCCGCACTAGGTGACCCGTAAATACGGAGGCGGACATATTGCCAATTGCATATTTAATCGGGTATCTGCGTTTATCCGGGGCTGCGCAGAAATAAAATCGGTCGCCGACGTCGCGGCGCTATCGATCCTCCCTCTTTCTTCCTGGCCCGGCGACTCGCGCAACCGACCCGTCAACCCGCGGGGATCAATTCTCGAGGATGCGCTACTAAAAATATCCCCTCGGGCTCCTCTGGATTCTACGAGAGGGAAGGGAGAGGGGCTCAAAGCAGCAATTACCACACAATGGCGCGGACGAGTTTACCGGCACAGCCTCCACCCTCCCGTCCCCGTCACGGGGAATCCCGCGGAATCTCGCGGTACTTCTATCGGTACTAGATACCGATACATTCGGATATTGCATAGGGCCCGTGCGCCGATCTATCCCCGACAAAATAACGAGACTCTCCGTTAAACTCGTCCGTAAATGTCATCCTTAGCGTGAAAGGGAAGCTCCTCTCTGCCGTAATAAAGCAAAAAAATCGCCCCTCCCCCTTCGCCGGCCATGCCGAGCCTTCCAATTGCGACTCCTCGGCAGCAGCAACTAACCATCCATTAAGGATCAAAGCCGCAACTCCGCCCGATAACGTCAAATACCTCGTGGAAATACGAGTTTGGCCCGTTGTTGTCTCTGTTATTATTTGCGTAAATTCGATCGCTGCATCAAAACACGGTTATTCATGATATCAATGTTCAATGTAAACAGTAGATTTACGAGTAAAGGAACCATTATGCTTATTACTGGGGATTAAAGAATGGCAAGCCGTTATCAACGTTTTACTTGGCAAGCCTCGTGGCAGACCGCAGCTCACAAAGTCACGTTTTCCCTTCATGCTGATGCGAGCCAAGAAGAAAAAAAAGCGAGATTACTCGGACTCGGATAGGTGAGACTGCATAATACTGGCAACATTATACCATTTAATCCACATTCGAAGTTGAAAGGAAAGCGCGGCGCTCCCAATTAAAGAGGTCATTGTCGTCGTCGTCGTCGTCGTCGTGATTGTCGTTGTTGTTTTTTAAGAAGACGTTGTCCAACTTTAATAACAAGTGTCCTTCAATGGGAATTAATTCGAAGATTATTTAAATATTTGTAAATTATGGAAGTCTCAAAATATCCGTATTATAATCCTTAAAATGACGGACACGAATCCATTATATCCACGTGTCCGCTGCAGGACAATGTTTGATTCGATAATTTCTCATGGAAATTACAACCTGGAGATGAGTAGATAAAACGCATGCGCCTTAAGAGCCACGCTTATTTCGAATTCAGCGGAAAAGGATAAAAATGGAGGAGGAGGAGGAGGAGGAGGAGGAGGAGGAGGAGGATAGAATGATAATTACAATGGTGAGATAAGGGCTCGTATGGCAAGTAATATTTAATTACTACTTGACTTGTAAGAATCGAGGCCAATTATCGAGACGTTGATATGAATCTGCGAGGATACCTTTCCAGCAAGACATGGAAATTCACCGAGGATTGTAATCCACAGGCACGCATATCGCATATGGTGAGCTCCCCCCCCCCCTCGAGAGTCCGGCAAAAACTCACGAGGCAATTAAAAAGTCGCGTCCCCTCTCGGGCTTTTGTTTAGGCGTCCGCGGCGCCGAGGGCGATCCCTATCTCCGCTAGCTATCCCTAGCCGCTGACAGATTTAATCGACCGGCTCCTAGGCTCGCTCCGGCAATTACCTCCCCCCCCCCGCCCCTTCCCCACCCCAGCCAGCCTCTTCCGCCGCCTACTCGTGGCCCGACACTTTTTGCGGCTCCTTCTTAAAAAAAAAAAAGCTCGTGCGCGCGTGCGCTCCATTGCTGCATCAGAGACGAGCCATCCGCGAGGCTTTCCTTGGAGGCTCGTCGATTTAATGGCCGCCGCCGCCGCCGTCCCCGAAAGCAGGAAGCCACTCGCCGGCTGCAGATTTGCCAACGATTCTATTGAAAGCCCCGGGATAAAGAAAGGGGGTAAGATCGTCCAATTAGATGGCAATTTAGAGCGCCGCTCCGGCAGAGGCCGCTATCGTCGGCCCATCTTTACCGCCCCCTTTTTCACCCCCGACGGGTGCCCTAACCTCCCTCCCCCCTACACCCCAATAACCTCCAAGCAGGCACGTCTCTGTCTCGATCGAGGGAACCGGGGACGAGCCGCGGGTATCCTTTTATCTCGGAGCCGCGATAAATTAACCTGGCCAAATGAGCCGTTTTGCGCCCTGGCTCACCTGAGCCACGTGAAAAACCGATGCGCCTATGCTAATTGGCCGTCGCGCGGGTCTTCAAGGGCCAATACTGAGGGATCTTGGCTATTATTCCTGCAACCGAATGCAGAGCAACGTTTAATAGCCGGACAGATGCGGCGGGACTGCACCGGTCGACTGCGTCACATGGGATGGAAGGTCCGTGTACCCCCGACACCGGCTCGACATAACCGCGACCAGCAAGCCGATCATCCCTCTCCCTCCCCTCGTCCTCATTCACCACCTCGTCATTCGTCCTCATCCACCCGTTTATTTCAATTTACTTTATTAGCCTCGATCGACTAGGAAGGCCACCGCCGCTCACCTCCTCCTCCCATTTCCTTTGCCTTTTCAATATCCTAGCGTACTTCCCCTTGCCGCGATCGCCCCTTATCGCACCGTGCAGCCGTCGATTATTTTCCTTAAATTCCTTAAATTACGAATTTCAATCCATCCGTTATCGTCATTTACAATCATTTTCGATGAAGGAAGAAGGATAAATTTGCCTCCATCTGAACTAATTTTACATTCATTAATAATTCTCCGATCGATGGGGCCTTCGAACCGGATATTTTTTGCTTTTCCTCCCCCTTTCAAGCAATCGACAACCGCTCTCAATTGATATTATCTCCGTATGCCGTAATTCCAAATTGCGCAAGTGCTCTAAAGCATTTTGTCCATTCCCTCGAAAAGTCTCCTGAACATTCGAACAATTCTTAAGCTTGCCTTTCAGTACGTTCTGTAACACGAGAATACTGATAATTTTTCATTTAAATTCTCAACAGAAATTATTCACTACGTCGCAGTCGGTGCAGTAGAATTCATAACTTTCCGAGCCAAGTGTTAACTTGAAACTCCGTCGCCTTGGTATTATTAATGTATTCGTTATTGGTCAATCCGAGATCTATCTTACTCGGGCTGTCTCTAAATTAACGTAAAATCATTATGATCTAACGTGCAAAATCGAGTACAGTCTCGCGCAGCCTTACTCGTGCGCACGTTACATTATTGCGAGAGGCGCAATAACGCACGGGGGTCCCTAGAGTTGCGTGTTAAGAGAAAATCTGTAATACTTCACAACAGAGTAAGCGCTTACGACTCGATGCGTAAAGAAAAAATTAAAAGTATTTTCACTCTCTCTCTCTCTCTCTCTCTCTCTCTCTCTCTGAGCCCGAGTCATGAATTATTAATACATATAATTTATATTATTAGCTAAGAAAGTTATTGTCCAATGTAAATAGTTAAATAATATTATATAATTTCAATCGAATGGGGAATGGGTGACGGGACAATGTCAGCTGCTCTAGAGAATGAAAAACTTCAAAGGGATCATTGGGTAGACTTTGAGGATAAATTTGTGCCAAAATTATTATCCTTGGCCAAATTTATGGATTGAAACGTCGAATGAATGGGAGAAATGGGAATATTTCACGTGGTTGCGCAACTTTGGCGACCGGAGCCCAGCGAGTTGTGGCACGCAAATGCATCTGGCATAGGTTACCCTTAACGTAGTACGTCAAGTGTAAAAGCGCGTCGTGGCGCTGCGGTCGCCGGCATTCCTCGCGCTATACTTGCCCGGAAAGAGAAATCGAATTTCTTGCCAATTTTTTCGACTAATCGCGCTTTTTTTGTCGAACTTTCGTCGAATACGCGTCGACGAGCCTCGGATCGTTATCGAATGCTACCTGCACGTAAGCTATGGGAATACGCAGCTCGGTCACCCCGGCCACGAGCCCCGGTTCTTACTCCCATTACACCCGAGTCTATGAATAATAATGTGCTTTTAATAAAACAAGTCCAACCGATATTTGCACCATTAAAATTATTAATTATCCAAACAGTCCCAGGCCGAGTTTGCTTTGAGCAGCATCAAAGTACCCTATCAATTACCAACTTCCGCAAGATCCGGGCAAACGCTTCGATACGCCTCGATTGTTTACATCCCAATAGAAACCTTATCTGGCTCTCGCCTTCTAAATACATTTCTCTTGAAGCTCTTGCGCCTCGTCCACTATCCGCTTCGATTGCTTCGATTGCTTGGATTAAAGGCGTGAAATTAAAATTGACCGATGCCAGAGTGCCAAGTCAGAAGCCTCTTGAGAATAAAACGTACGCTGCTGTTGCTGCTGTTGCTGCTGCTGGTGCTGACCATTGACAATTAGTCGTTGGCCAATTATGATAAGCTCCAGCCACTTGACATATCGACTTGCCAGATATTTCCAGACGATATTCATGTCGGATCGATGAATCCGCTAATGGAGCGTACCGATTCGAACGAATGCTTACGAGTGAGGCAATTTTTTTAAATGAACTCTGGCCATTAATACCGCAAAGCGTAATGATACTTGGCCACTGTAGAGGGGTGAAAGATCGTATGGAGATGTACATGATTGGCGATGAACGACGCCAGTCAATCATATCGGCGCGAAGAAGTAATAGAATTTAAAAGATCATTGGATGTTTGGGGGACCTTTTGCGAGCCATTGCCCGGATTACTTTGACGATGTGAGAAGGTCGTTAAAGGTGGGAATCCGAGCTGCCGAGTGAAACGTATCGGCCGAGGAGGAAAGCGAGCGTATCACCAGATTCAACGTGTTCCACTGTTTGTGCAGATACGCCAAGCGGCGAAGACGTAAAGAACGCGGCGTTCAGAGGAGCGCGGATAAACGCAGGGGCATCGCTTGCCGACTAAAGATCCAGGGTAAACGTGACTTTTCATCGTGGTGAAAATTCTTTATTAGGGAACCAGGCGAACCCGTTGTCTGGAGTTCAAGCTGAAAAGTTGGATGAATCTTATGAATATTTTTATTATTTTTTTTTTTTTTAAGCACAGGCATAGTTTAAGCCGAGGAGGACTATCGAAAGGTATTTACTGTAATTAATAGTTGGGGAGTCGGGGGAAGGGGGGAAGAAGAAGTTTCGGTCGAGCGCCATTGGGAGTCATTGAGGAGTTTACCTTGACGAGTGGTGGTACCACCGACACGGAGAATTAATTATTCGGAATGAATATGTTGGCGGTGGCGGTGGAGGGTCCATTAGCTCCCGGAAATTACCGAGGCTTAACGTACCGTTTATTCACTCACACGCGGCCGCTTCGACCAAGTCGCGCTACGACGCCATTTAATAAGTTGGAGGGACTTTTGATCTTCCTCCTCGTGCGACTGCGCCTAGACGCCACTAATTCTCACTCTGCATTTATTTCTCTTTTCGACCATTCTCAAATATCCCTGGCTACCTGTGGATTTCTTCATTCCTCAGCGCGTCACGGGACGGACGGCACTCGTCACCGATATCAAATAAATGTTTCACGAGCCCTCCCCCCCCCCCCCTCCCCGCCCCTCCCCGCCCCGCCCTTCCCCCTCCTCCTCTCCCTCGCCGTTGCCGGCTTTCGCTCCCTTTTCATCCTTAAGCGGAAGTGTTTGATTAATTGCGCTCGAGCCACTTACCGAACTAATCGATCTTATCTTAAAGAACGCTTTTTCTTACGGTCGAGACGATACGATCAAGGGTGATTTTCCTTTCGATAGCAGATAACTCACTAGCCAAGTCATTATTTCTTTCGATTCAATAAGCATTTCTGCTTAACTTGGATACTTCCGTTACACGAAACTTACCTCAAATTAATTTATATTATCCAAGAATTACTAAAGATCAGTCGTAGCATTTCAAATGCTCTAATAGTATCTCACAACGGCTTTCAAGACTTTCCAACTGGATATACCATCATATGTATTGTATCATATTCCATTCGTAGCTTAAGTTTTATTCAAAAAGTATAAAAAAAAAACAAAAAAAAAAAAAACAAGAATGCGAAAAAGTGCAATATTTAATGTGATCTGTCGTTATTATTACGTTACGTAATAAGCGAAATAAACGAATGAGATCCGAACGGGAAATCGAGGTCATTGATAATTAAATTATCCATCGAGTAATATTAATACTTTTTCAATTTTCAATGAAAGCTCGTTTTTATTTGGTATCTTATTGATTTTTAATAAAATTTTACATTGAATTTATGACATTAAACGGAAAGACTTGGCAGTTAGCTTCTTCAGGTTAGCAGAAATATGTGGAAAAGCCTTGAGCTTATTGAATTATTACAGTGTACGGGACATCGTGAAAGCGATAAATTAGACAAGGAGATGATCGCTAAACGTAGCGTTGAAGTGAAAATATAATATTAAGGTCTACGTGTCAGAGAGTAATGATAGTCTTCTACCTATTGCCGGGACGCAATTAGAGATCAATCTGGATCTATCGACTCGTAGTCGAGATTTCCGATTACAGAAAGTGCGTTTGAAAAAAAACAAACTAATGTCTCGTGCTCTCTCTCTCTCTCTCTCTCTCTTGCGCGAGTGCGCGCGCGCTTTGGTTTTCTCACTCGCCGGTCTTCGCATGTGCCGTTAAAAAAAAAAAAAATCCAATCAACCGAGTCTCTCGCGAAGGAAGGGCAATTACGACACGCGTAGCTCGTCGCAGCCATTGCTCTTGTATTCCAGGTCGTTTCCAACGAAACGGGATGAGAAAAAGCCGAGGAATTCATTGTGTCGAGTGCAGGTACAAGTTTAAATTAAGAGCCGTCGGTCAACGAAAGGAACGCCGAAAGATATATATATATATATATATTTCATCCGGGACTGCTCGGCAGCCTAAATAAACGCGGCTTAACGGCATCGTTCTATTATGAAATTATCAACTCGTGTAAGGAGTCGGAGGCGGAGAGGGAAGCCGTCCGACAAATTGTATTCACCCGCTCGTCAATATCCTTTCCTCTCTTCTTATTTACGTTAACCTACTTTTCCGGCGAGTCCTCGTTACATCGATTCTTCCACGAGGAGATCGTTCCCGCCTCTATTACACTATCACGGATGTAATAAAGTACTATTTATGGAAAATAACGAAAAACCCAATATTGCTTTATCGTTTGTGTGTGCGTGTGTGTGTAGAATTTCCGGCCTTACAGGTAGATTAGCCAAAGTAAAGCTGCGTGTTTGAATGAGATATTCGTGTCCCGTAGACGAAAGGGCGCCTGGACATATATTTCATAGAGAAATACCTGTTTATGTGAAAAGCGCGACTCGATGCAGATGGAAAGAAATTTTTATTTCTATAAATCCGCTATTTAGCTGCACTATCGTCTGTTTAACATGACGCTGATCCCCTTGGCATTGGAAGGGGGACACAGATCAGAGACACAGGCGATCGCCTCATTTTGAATTAAGAGAGAAATGGGTGGATGGCGGGGGGGGGGCGAGGAGGCCTGGAGGAACTGCAGTCGCTAGGAAATATCGACGTCGATTTCTTTGTCGATTCTGCACGCGACAGCGTCCGACCAAATGGAGGAGGTCGAGAAAAACTCCTGCCCCGCATTCGAGACCATTCATGGGAGTGGGGGGGGGGAGAAACGGACCATTTATATTATCCATATTATCCATTTCGTAATAAGACCCGAGCAATGCTTCCGTGAGATAGTTTAATCTGCAAAGGTAGCGATCCGAGCTATCTTTTCAATAAAGATAATTAATCTCGTTAAAATTCCAGCGACGTACGATCCAGCAGCTCTTGGACATACGGTGCACAATAGTAGAGAGTTGGGCTTGTACGTGCGAGTTAATTATATTTGTAAATATTGTTGAAAGTCAAATGGAAAGCCAGCGCTTTAGCCAAGAATACAGAAGAACCGCGCGTATAAAGCGTCTCTTTCAATGCTCGGGACGATTAAAAGCTGCTCGTCAATCGATACGGGTTTATCATGGCCCTTTAATTAAAGCGGTAATTAAAATCCGACGAGACGATAAGGTGGGCGGGGAGGGAGAGGGAGCAATAGGAGATAGAATAGGCGAGCTTATTATCGTCGAGCGGCGAAGGGCTCGACTTCGTCGGCTCATTCTATTCGTTAAAAATGAAAGGAGCAAGAAGGTCAAGGGGGCCGTGAAAAGCAGTCGCGCCCTTTATCGCGTAGAGGGCCGCGTACTCGAGACGATGTCCTCGCTCAAGGTGCAGCTAACTGTGCCCGGTCTATCCGCTTTCGCTCTCGTTGGCCTCCCGCTCGGCAGCCGACCTCGTCTGTCAAATTTATTTCAATCACTCGCAGTCAGCGCGTCAATGGCAAAGTCCCGTTAGGACCGAGAAGCCTCGTCCCCGCGATTTTCCGACGTTGAACAGCCTTTGGATCATCACGACCTTATTCTATTCGTTCGCGCAACGATCCCAACTCCCTATCGATAGCTCCCTTTCGGCCCTTTCCCCTACGCCCTTATCCATGACGTTCAGTACCATTGGACCGCACGAAAATAAGGCCCTTTCGTTTCGCCCTAAATATACGTCCGATTTCTAAAATTAAAAAAAAAAAACGTATTTACTACTTCTCCGGAGCCTCTGGCTTTCATTTCCTTTTTATCACTACTGCCTTTATGAACATTTCTGTTATCCGTACTGAAGATACGCCAGTTTCCTTGGCTTCTTCCCCCGCCCGCCCCCCTCCGCAATAATGGGGGGAATTTTAATGTAATTAATTGGCTTGAAAATTAACGATAGACGGCTACGGGTATCGGGGATATTTTATGTCTTGTCCCCGATCCCGAGTTCTCAATCAGAATTTCTCGGAATATGATTGAATTGCGGCAATTCAATCACGGCGCGCGAGTATCCCAAGTTCTCTCGAATTGTTTAACTTTATAGGACGAATAGCCGTAAAAGATCAGATTTAACGAACGGACGAAACGGGAACGAAGAATGGGGATCTCGTTCGGATTATCCGGATTTTCTTTGACTTTCCGAACTCGGATAAATACGCCTAACATATATTCTTCGTAGGTCTCCATTTCATCGGACGAGAACTTTTTACGACCTTTTGATGCATACAATTGCCCGCGAAAGGATTAGATATTAGATATAGGCTTAAATTCTAATTGAATTACTGATATCTGTGAGGAAACGGAGCTTCTTTGTCCTTTCGGGCGCATTCCCGATCGAATTCTGCCTAAAAACGGCTCGAAATTCTGAAAAAGGTCCGTCAGAGCGTAAAATTGTTTTTACGTTGCAAGATTCGCGCATTTCTTATGGATAGGATTTGTAAGAGATAGATAGAGAGAGAGAGAGAGAGAGAGAGAGAGAGAGAGAGAGAGAAATTCCCGTTGCTTATGAATGCAGTCTCGAATGCGATGGATCGAGATGAAGATATTCTTTTTATTCGGGAGGAAACGCCACAATGTACTTGTGGGTGCTGCTGTAGATCTTTGGCAACATCGTAGGGAAGAATAAGCGGAGAAATGAGAGGAAGAATCGGAAAACCAAATCTAGTTGTCTGTCCTCCGGGAAGTAAGTCGCGGTATAGCCGAGGAGAGGGTACGGGCTACGAAGCTGCGAGGGATTCATTTAAAATTTAAATTCGTAATGTAAATAATAGATAAGAAACGGCAAGTCGGCCGATGAAGAATTCTGATGAGAATGTACGTGTATAGAGTACCTACAGCGGGGGACATTGGTACTTGAACGGGGATTCCAAGGGAAATAGCTGAGAGCGTTGGATGTAGGATCGAACGCCGACGAGCCGAAGAAGGTTATTATTTATCCGAATGGGCAAATAAGATATTAGGTGGAGGTGGAGGAGGAGGAGGTGGTGGAGTAGGAGGAGGAGTTGGAGGAGGAGGAGGAGACGGATTATCTAGCAGTGGTATCCGTTAAAGGAGCTATCTAGAAATCAGTGTATCCGCGAGCCGAATCGCGCGAATGATCTCGGAACAAGTTGCTCTCGAGCCGTCGGTCTTTATTTACCTTGCGGATGTAGCGAGCTCGAGCATACGCCTGTCCTTGTCAGTCCCTTTCCCCGTTAACCGGGGCTCGCGCAACTAGTCATTCCGGCTCGGCTGTTGGTCCCTTTTTTCCGCGGCGGGCAAAGGTGAAGTCCATCCGCGGAGCCTGGGAGAGCTTTCTGGTATCGAGTGATGGGCCGCGGAGGGGGCGGAGGGGGCGGAGGGGAAACCGACAGTGAGCTCGAGACCGAGGAGCTCCGCTCGTTTCTTCGGACGCGCGCTCCCACAAGAAGCCAAATTCACTCCCTCTGCGTCTCGGTCAGCTTAGATCCCTGCTCCTTTACGCTCCTGAGCTCCCTCCCCCCACCCGACCCGACCCGACCCGACCCGACCCGATACGACCCGACCACTCGACAAACGGAACGGGCTAATAGAAAAAGGTAGAAAAAGAGCCGAGTCTTTAATCTGGTAAAGGCGCTAAAAGGATTATTGTCGGCAGCTTATTGGTCCGACGTCCTTTTAATCTGAAATTAACGCTCGAGGATGTGTTTATGAGAGATGCTGGGCTCCGACGCTTCTCCTCCTCCTCCTCCTCCTCCTCCTCCTCCTCCTCCTCCCCCTCCTCTTCTTCTTCTTCTTCCTCTTCTTCTGCCTCCTCTTCTTCGTCTAGGTCTTGTTGGCGAATCCGCCATAATCCTCGAGATTATCGCTTCTAAGAGATGTTCCTTGTTTACGTTTCTTCATCACTGATTACGGAAGCCGGCTTCTTCCTTCATATACTTTCAAAGCCATTTTATACCCGACTTCGTTATAACTAATATAACGAAGCTCTCAAATTTTCCGCGACTCTAGCTATCTCTGGCTGTCTCCGGCTGTAATTACCGTCCAACTCCGCTCAAACGTTATTTATTCCATTAATGAGCCGCTGATCGCCGCTTATTCGCCGTTTATTCGCCGCCGGTTACCGAGCCATTACCAGCCAAATATTTTAATACCGCCAATACGGAATTATCCTCACATTCGTTATTTATCTATTCGCGTATCCCCGATATATCCGACGATTGTAAATAATATAAATAATAGTCCGAGCCAAGGCTAATTGCCTATAAAGGCTTCTATAAATTGTTATCCAATCGATTTATTACTCCTCTGCTCCCTAGCATTGCCCAACTCCGCAGGAAATAATAACAGACATTTAATAACAAAGCCAATAAAATAATACGCAATATGCTTGGAGAGCCCATTTGATCCTGCATAATGGGAAAATTGTCATATATCAGAACGTCACGTATGATTAACGCTCATTTGATACTTTCGCCAATGGATCGGCGCTAATTTTCAGACTTTCCTCTGACTTTGATGACGCTCCGGGACAATTAGGGCCTTTGAGATTGAGACTGAGCGCCGGCATAACGTCGAGCGAAAAATCTTGTCAAACTCGGTGACGGTATAGCAGAAGTATTGCCAACGTTAGTACCGCCGGATCGCGCAATTAAGATTTACCGGCACCGCGCGTATACATGCGAATAAAATCCTTGCTTACAAATACCTTCGTGATTCTTGACCGCGAGTGTAGCTCGTCCCCTCCCCCCCTCCCACCGCGTAAGATTAGATAAAGTTAAAGGACGGAAGGACAGCGGTGGCTGGGTATGACTGGATTTTTCTTTTAATGGCTGCGCCTAAGATTTTACACAATGTACATACAAGTAACCATGAACCGCGATGGAAAGTACAAAGGAAATGGACGTACACAAGCCTTTCAAATTATCGCTTTCCTCCATTTTCTCTTATTCTTATTCTGCTATTTTTCTAAGCAGTCTCCCTACATCGACTAAAGTATTATTAATACTTTCTACTCCGTTTGTTGAAAAAGGGTCGCGGACTGACCGTGCGGAAACACGCATAAATTCATAAATAAGGCAAAAATTGGTTGGAAACACGCTCTGACTAGCTCTGCTTTATCAATAAACAAGTCCAGTCGGGCCTCCCGCGTAATAGAATTTCTGCGCGCAAGCTGAATCGAATTGTTTAACAAAGGATAAAGTAGCAAATCGATCTTTATTACCTTCAGCGTTTCCTTTTGTTTTTCATAACATGTAATATTTCCCTGTGCCACGGAAGAAGAATCGCGGATACTGCGTCAGACTCGTCATTTTCAAAATGAGTGAGGAAGAGAGAGAGAGAGAGGGGGGGGAGCGTGTGTACGAGAAAAAGGAAAGAAAAGCGGAGGAGAAAAAGGAGCGTGAGGTATGGGAAAAGAGAGTCGGACGGTTACAACAAATTCCATTTTATAGTCAGTCGGCCGTGAGCGTAATACCGATATTCCCCGGCGTCGGCCATTTACGGTGCCACTTTCCTGTTCCGTTATGAAGAAAAGAGAGGCGCGCGAGCTCGCCGCCAACTGCACTTGACCGAGCGTAATAGCGTCCCGCCTCCCCGACCCCACCCTCCCTACCTCCCTCCTCCTCCTCCTCCTCCTCCTCCTCCTCCCGCCCCCCCACGAGCGGAGGGGGTCCGTCAACCGAGCTCAGTCCCTCCCCCGCTAACCGATAATTACCTCTTATCCGCGCCGCTGCTCTCCGCGCGCTCACTAACCTAACCTGCCTATTATTCCTATTATTTGTTCGGCTAAAATGTGCCGCCGCTGCTTCAATAGCCGGCCTCTTCCGAAGACGCGGGCAGCCAGACCTTTTTCCTGATCATTGAATGCAATAAAGGCCGCTGTTTTATTGACGGGGGCCAGCGTCAATGGCCTCCTACGTACCTCCCAACCCCACCCAATTCCTCCCAACTCCTTCCAACTCCACCCAACTCCACCCGTCCCCGTAACTTTAATTGCCGCGCGATAAAGAATAAAGCTCCTATGGAAATTTCGTGGCCTCCCTACCTCCCCCCCCCACCTCTCTCTCTCTCTCTCTCTCTCTCTCTCACTGTCTCTCTCTGTCTCTCTCTCTCTCTCGGGGGACGGCGGCTGGGTCACAACGACCGACCTTTTGTCCCTTCCAATCGCTAATGAGACACCTTAGCCACCGGCTCGGTCCCAAATTACCCGAGATTATGAACCCGAGGCTCTTACGCGCCGGCATTGTTCCCTTATCTAACCGAGCCTACAATGCCCCCGTCATGTAAAATAGTAGTACATAAATTGCGTTTGCTAAAGGAAAAACAAAAACAAAAAGGAAAAAAACAAGCATAATTAAATTACTCTCAGCGTCCGTGGGTTCTTTTTTCGTAGCTTATAACTCGTACTTCCTCCTTATCTTCTGTATTTCATTACCTCCCCCTCCGCTCCCTTCGACAGCGTGTAATTAGCTAGCCAATGCTTTCCAATCAGATTTACGGAACCGAAGATATACAAATAGAAGAAGAAAGAGATAAATTTCGCGGGTGTCCGTCAATTCCTGAGCAATGCATCTCTCCGGAAAGTAATCGCAAACGCATTTTCCTTCATATTTGCAACGGATGCAACCGTTGCAACGTGATTACGTTTAATCTATTCGCTGACCAATAGAAGTAGCACGACCAATCTATAATAATTACTGCGTTATCGAGATCGATGGCAATTAAGAGAGTGACAATGTATACCGATACGCATCTACCCCGAACGCAGAATACCCAATAAATGCATTTATTCAATAGAAATTCGGAATTAATAAGTAAGAGCGAGGAAATGAAGGCGAAAATTTTAATACATATTCATGTATCATTATAACTCAAATGCGATTCATCGATAACGATAAGAGATTTTGAGGGATTTGTTTTAAAACACGTACTAGTTACGCCTCTATTTGCGTATCGGTGGGATGAAAGAGCACAGATTAATGACTCCTCGGGCGAGTTATTTATTTATATCCGATGAATGCTCATGAACACTCATTGATCCCGGCAAAATGGATAAGCGTCGAATAAATTATCGTGATTTTAATTTTAATGAAAAGTTCAAACGTCAGTAGAATCCAATTATAGCATCGGCCGATACTCGACAACAAAGGGGAAAGAGGCAACAATGGCGCGGGAGTGAGAGTGAGAGTGAGAGAGAGGGAGGGGCGGGAGAGAACGGGGGAAAAAGAATAAAGAGTAAAATGAAGAGGACATGCGAAGGCTCGGGCAAATGATTGATCACCGCGCTCTAAAGCGTCACTGCCTTGGATTCTCTCCCCCCCCACCCCCCACCTCCGCCATCTACCCAGCGCCCTCTCTCCCCCCGCCATCTCTCGTCCACTCCGGACGCTCGAAAAGAAAAAACGAATGAGTTTTTCTAAAATCCGATCTCCCCTAAGAAAACACCTCTATAAATCCTTTTCCTTCAACTTCCGTGTCCTTTCTTTACTTTTCGCTTATCCAGCCCGAGTGCAACGACCCTCGAACTTTTTCCTTCCTTCGCAGACCGGACTTGGCATCTCCCGCGACGAGCATTAGACGACGTACGTTAAATCCCTCGTGGCCGAGGACCTCGGGTAAATGTCTCGCTCGACTCACCCTCTCGGCTATTTTCCAAAGCACGCGATTACAAGGGGATTTCCAGGGCATCGGGACCGCTGACAGGCCACTGGATATTGGACAGCGACTCCTCGAGGGCTCGACCTCTTAACCTTAACCCCGGAGCAGCGTGCTCGGCTGCCGCATTCACCGTAGCAACTGTAATTCCCTTCCTCCTTACTCCTTACTCCTTACACCTTCCTCCTTCCTCCTTCCTCCTTCCTCCTTCCTCCTGCGGCTCGGCCTAGAGAGCTTTTCTGGCTTAGGTGCGTCCGATGATCGAGGGCGGACTTCGGAAAGGCTCCGAATAGGCATTGTAGACGCGATATTTTTCTTGGCTGCCGAGAGCCTCGAAAGTCAGAAATCGGATGGAAATGCATTTTATTCAACCAATTTGGACGTACATCCGTAGACTTTGTCTACGAATCTCTCGGTAAATCGCAAACTTTCCCTCCTCCGCCCCGCCCCCCCCCATTATATGTCCGCACCGTCTACCTACCTACCGTGGCTCCCTCTGCGCGAGGAAATTAAAATCTCTAGCCGGGTTGATAGATAGCCGCTAAAAGGCCGGCTTATCAGGGCCGAGCCTCCGAGATTACTCACTTGATCGATGTAATTGCAAAGCATCCTCTAACGTTCTTAAGCTTTCCCGAGAGCTCCAGGAGATGTCGAGGCCGCACCAGTTCACCCTCCTCATTATTATTGTTATTTGGCCTCTCGGTCGGCTGCCGCAATACATGGACCGGCGTGTCGTGTGTATACGGGTGCGCGAGTGCGTGCGTGCGCGCGTGCGTGTGTTGTGTGAGAGGGAGGGTGGGAGGGGAGAGGGCGGAGAATGCAAGGCGCGCGCGCGCTCCCTTAATTTTAAATGACCGAAAGTGAAGACGGACCCCCCGCTGCAGCTCTTGGGGGGGGGGGATATAATCAAAGGAATAAATCAAAGGGTCGTTTCGCCCACGCGGCCAGACAATGGAAATTTCCTCATCTCCATAAATTGCGGTATCAGGCGGAAAATAATATAACGCCGGGGCCCGGAGGAAGGGCTTGGAGCCGGCCAATCATAGCTAATCCCAGGCTAATAACAATAATGAATGGATCCGTCATTTTTATTGGGATCCTCGATTCTCAAGCTAACCGAGAAAATCAAAACAATCGACCGGGAGGGGAAAAATCGAAGTCGCCGTCGTTCGGCCCACGCGTCCCCGCGATTATTAAACGTTCGGCCCTCTCTCTCTCTCTCTCTCTCTCTCTCTCTCTCTCTCTCTCTCTCTCTCTCTCTCTCTCTCTCTCTCTCTCTCTCCCCTTTCTCTCCCCCACCCACCTCCCTTTCCAGGGTCTAATATTCCCTCGCGAACGGGGCTACCCTCGATCCCGTCAAAGAGGGATCGGCGCTCTATCTTCTGTCCAGGTCGGCCTTACCGAACTCTTCCTTCTCCCACAATCCTTAGATCATATATCTCTATAAAGCGGTCCCCACTTCCGAATAGCCAGGAGTCTTCGAAGGATACTTCAGCGTTCGCCGATCGCACTTTCCAATAACGTCCGATGGCGTCTTATGCACAGCCATTTACATAATTTAAGTCGAGCGTACACGTCCCCGGCCCTCCCTCCACCCTACTCTAGCTTCACGACCCCAGTGATTTATCATTCGAATTAATGCATCCAAAGGATTCTCGCACAGAGAAGACATTCGAACGAATCGCCCTCATAACAAGTTGCGCGTTTTTTACAATTATCGAGATCATCAAGTGGCTCATTTATTCCGGCTGATTTTTCGAGCTCTAGCCCATTCCATTAGACCTTAGGCTATAAATTTACTCAAACTTCTAATATTTATCGCTAAATCTGCCTCCTACCTTCTATATAAATCATATTTATAAAATTACCTTATTATGCAGCGGCAGACTATTATAATGGCTTTCTATTATATTGGCCCGGTAATTAAATATAAATTATCCCCCACGAATTATTAATAAGAAGTAAAAGTAACTCAACGTAAGAGGCGGCTTAATGAGAAGCGCCAACTTTTATTAATTAATTGTCGACGACTTTACACTTTACATGCTTAAAAAAAAAAAATTTCCCTTTTATTGGACGATGTGAACACGATGAGGAAAATAAAACCTATTCGAGTCTTATTGTCGATTATTCCATATAAAAGAATTCTAATTGATTCGGCATTCAACGTCACGAGATAAGCAGCGAGCCTTTACAATTTATTTAAGGATCAAGCATTTTTCTACGATTTATGTGTAATAAGTGCGTGAGGGGATCGGGTGGTGGTGGTGGTGGTGGTGGTGTTGGTCGTGGTGGTGTTGGTGGTGGTGGTCGTGAGGAGGAGGAGAAGGAGGAGATGGTGGTTGTGGGAGTCGGGTCGAAGAGGGGTTAAGCATCGAACACAAGGGAGTATTATTTCTTCGTAGTAATTTAACGATCTCGAAATATTGATACGGATTCTCATTAAAATAATGCGAAGCTCATCTGAAATATAGCTTGGGCATTATCGTGCGTATCGTTATAATCGTGCGTATCGTTATTGTGAAATCGAAGAACGTAAATAAATATTCTCCTTGGCAATTACCGATCGCGCAGCGTACATTGTACGCAGCAGCTATTAAAAAATCTTTATAAAAAAAAAAGAAAGAAAGAGAGAGAGAGAGAGAGAGTGAGAAAGAAACAAAATAAAAACAATAATAACTGTTGAAATACAAAATAATAAGGAAAGAAGAAGAACATCTGGCATTTGGCGGGGAAGGCAAAGAAGCTTTGTAAGCTGAACGATGTTGTTGCAGTTGTTGTTGTGGTTGTTGTTGTTGTTGTCGTTGTTGTTGTTGTTGTTGTAATCGTCGAAGGTTATTGGGGGTTGTCTTCGTGTATTGTGATTAAAAAAAATAATGGACGAGGGAAAGCGTGTTGTGCATTATTGACGTCGTAATAATAAGAAAATCATTGAAAATGGTTTCACGTCAGCTATTGTAGAAACTGAAATGTTCCCAGATATGAAAAATCCCTTCTTCGGAGAAAGACTTGGCATCTCCGCGGCAGTTGTTATCGAAGGGGATTGGGAATGGCGCAGCTGGTGCTTGGCTCGTATCAGTGCACTACCAAAGTAGGTGGAGGAAAAAAATTATGGCGAACCCGCGGGCTATTTAAAAGGGTGGGTTGGAACCAATAAAGGATAGATAATGAATTATCTACAAAGGCATATCTCTCTCTCTCTCTCTCTCTCTCTCTCTCTCTCTCTCTCCCTTTATCTACTTTTCATGGGTAAATGAAGTGGGTAATGGACTCATTGGCTCTCGAGTACTTGGCTAAAGCCTTCCCTATGGCTCCCCTTATTAAATACACTTATTAAATACACCGGCTTCGTGTACTATAAATAATTCCCGAGTCTCGGCGCAGACAGGCCTCTTCAAACCTCTTTATTCCCTCCCTTAATGCGCTTATTGTTATGAGTAATGGGAATAGGAGCTCGCGCTCGGAACAACATGTTTCCAGCGAAGCCACGGCTTTTACTGTTTTTCTTCACAAAGCCCGTAGAAGACTAACCGACTTCCTCGGTTATTCGGCCGGATAAAAATAGCCTCGATATTGATTTGGCTACGAAATGATGGATTTGGCGATCGCGTAGAGGCGATCCAATCCGAGTCCAATCCTAAAAAGCGTAGATCAGCAGTAGTTGGCGCTTGATTAAATGATAATTTTCATTTAACCCGCTAACCTATTAAGTGGCGCACCTTAAGCCGTTAATTGCGCGATCCAAGTATAAGCAAGTTTAAGCTCGAAGGCGAGCGATAATTACTTATTTCATTTATAGCCGGGGATAGAGACGCAGTCCCTGCATTATTCAATCGGCGTGCGCACTCGACGGCCAGACGGCAACGCGCCACGCAACTTGAAATTGTTTAAACAAACATTAACGCCGAGTTAATAACACACGGGTTTTATGGTGTCGGCGGGAGGCGGGGGGGGGAGGCAGCGCTTGAAATTAAAATTCATAAAGCCGGGAGCCGATCCCGGGGAGAGGCTCTCCGCCCCCCCCCGTCCCATTCCCCGGGCCGTTATGAAATTAAGCCGTTGAAAAAAAGCGGATTGTGCGAATTATTTTTTTTTTTTTTTTAAAAAAAAGGAGCGACTGCCGCTCGTTTAATCAACGACGATTTCGAAACGCCGTCAATTTAGTCGGAGTTATATGTCGGAGAGCGGCCAAGTATAGACATCGGCCTACATGATCGATGTACGTGCCCATGCCTCCTTATTGGCGCTAGAGTTGCGTCGGCGGGGTATGGTGCGGGGAGCGAGGCGGGGGTGTGTCCGTCCTTTGACCCTTTCCTCCGCGTTTCCTCCTTAGTAGAAATTTGCGTCATCTTCGCTCCGCGAGCCGATTATTTATTGCAGGCATTAGTCGCCGCGTATCAAAGCCAACGTAAGCAAGCGACTGTCCACGTTAAAGAGAACGGACGACCCGAGAGCAAGACGGATAAACCAATGAGGAATAATATTATTTACGGCTTAGGAACACTTACGTACTTGAGTCATTCCCAGCGAATCCTAAATTGCTCGCATTAGAGGTACTTGTTGTAATAACTAAAAAAGGAGTTACAGTGCTCGCGTATCCTCGAAATTATCCGTCTGCGTCATTACAATAATTATATTTTAAGATCTTCCCCCCCCCCTCTCTCTCTCTCTATTTTTTGAGCTCCAGTCGTGCAAGATGATCGATGCATTTCATCGCGCGGGTATTCAGCGGGGAACATCATGCCTAAGTCCATTATGAAAAGTCCCGTGGCATTTTATATAATTACGAAGGCGCGTATCGATATGTAAATAGCAATCATTACGGATAATTTAACTGCTTATGTAATGGAAATGAGAGGAGTACGCTTACAATGGTAAAATTTATGTCTGTTTGAGCATTCCATTGAAAACAAGTTACGTAGTTTGTCAAGGGATTGCTGGCTTTTGAGTTTATTGCCGATTGCGCAACTCGCGATGAGCAATAAAATAGTAAACAAACAGAATTTTCGATATTTAAAAGTAACGCGAAAGCTTCATTAATTTTGATGCCTGACTTTCTGTAATTTTGACATACAGACAGCACAGCCACGATCGTTATCCTTCTCATTATTGTCATTATTATTTCGTATGCCTATTGTCATAATCAATGCCATAAACGTAAAGGATGCTGTAACGAGGCGCGTGGGCGCGGAGGGCAGCGTGAGAATGGACAGATAATCGGTAAAGGTTGTTTGTGGTGATCGCGCAAGCGCAATAATTCCTCTAAAAACGGCGAAAAGGACGGAATGTGGGAGTATTGTGACAAAGACGGTAATAAAAATGGCGTTAATTTCGCCGAGAGCTAATGAAGTATTGCGTAACGTTTCATAGCCCGTGAATGACGAGGGGAGGGGTGGGTGGAGGGGGGTTGTGGATGAGTTAAAGGGATATAGTCGGCGGAATTTTTTTTTTTTATTTTTTTTTTTTTACGAGTCTTAAGTCACACCTGCGTTTTACGAGGCAACATTATTAGAGAGGAAGGTGCAATAACTCGTTCTGGTTTTTTTCCTTTTCCAGAGGCGGACTGCTGCGTCGGCGACCCATCGGACGAGACATGCTGGGAGCCGTGCTACTGCGTCCTCCTCCAGGACGAGCAGACCCTCACGGCCTACAGAAGCGAGGACATGGCGGTAAGTCATAAGAGAAGGGAAGAGCCTCCTCTTTTTCAATTTAGCCATCCTCGTTTATCCTCACTCTTTACGAGTGAGCCTCGACGTTTCCCCTCCTACGGCTTTCCCATGCGTAACCCCTCCGCCCCCCCCACTCCAACCCCAATAACCCCGGTGCCGCTGGGGAGTACGTCCGCGTACGCCCGCACCGCAAAGACAAATTCATACATTGATCCTTAAAACAGCATCCCTCGAGGATATCTCTTAAGGAGGCAGATTATTCAATTTTTTCATTAAGTTCCATTCGAATTCAGTCCCAATGATATATTGACTTGAAATTTCATTTCTCGTTCACCTCTTCTACGCCCCCTCCCTTCCACCATTAAAAATCACAAAAATATTAAGTAAAGGAAGTGATGATCGCCTAAGGCCTAAGAACTATGTAGATTTTATCATCTACAGCGACTTGCGACTATATGTCATAATAAGCCTAATTCTCGCGATCATCGCGGATGTTAAATTGTCGATAGATTTTCGCGAGCGTCAGCCTGCAGTGCGCATTCGTTGCTGGTCTAAAATAAGGAAAGCCGTCGTTTACGTTGACGCGAGACTAGCGATGCCATAGAGCGTCAATATTTAAGGATACAAGGAGCCAGTGGAGGGCCGAGCAACCGCCTAGGATGCTTATCGGCTCGTCCTACGACAAAGAGGAGGAATTTGCATTTATTGGCACTGAGAGCGACCGCGTCGCGGATATCCCGATAAAAAGTCCGTTCGTATGAGCGATCGACCAATCGAATTCCTTGTAAGAGTCCTCTTTTCATCTCTTCTAACTTTGAAGAGCTGGCGCAATTTTGTCTGTTAGGCGGGCCCCTTCTTGGGATACCTTGTCAAGAAGGCAGGATATGATACCTTAGGCTAAGGTTCTCGGGGTTCCAACAGGCGTCGTCTCCCTCGCCCCAATAACCTTCGGTAATGCAATTGTAAAGTCGAGCCGGGCGAGCTTCCGTACCTCTGCGAGGACATTTACGAGGGGAAATCGAGCGGGACTTGGACCCAACGAGTACCAGTCTCGCTTTGTCGAAGTGAGTCGGAACCCAAAGGAAATTATATGTGTCGTTAATATTCTTCCTTGTCCTTAGTTTCAAAGTATTAGTTGAACTCGGCTCGGTCGGCATTGCCTCGCCTTGCTTTTTATACAAAGCTTCGCGTGCTTTCGGCGAATGAGTCGCTCGAGCGATGAAAATGCCAAGGACCAGAGAGTGAGAGAGACGTTGCATCAGCTAATAACACAAGTTGATGAGAGAGGCATTGTTTGGGGATCGAGAAGACGCCGATGGAGCTTTAAAAGCTTGATTTGACGGCGGCCCGGATCTGCGAAAAGAATCTTTGGCCAAGCGGACGATAATATGTTAATCTACTGATTTAACCGTTTGGATGGAGTAAGATGTCTAGCATCGGCGGTTGGGAGCCATCCGGGAACCATCCGGGAACCATCCGGGAACCATCCGGGAGCCATCCGAGAGCCATCCGGGAGCCCAGCCGAAGAAACACGGACGCACGAATGATTTAAAGCTACTAAATCCCTTGCGAGATATTATGAATAATATTAGATCAGTCCAAAAATGGCCAGGAACGGTGTTGTGCTCATTTGCACCGTAACACTTGGGGAGCAGCTTCGTCAGTCCGGCGCTCGTAGGAGGAGCAGAGAAGCGCAGCGCTTGCTGAAAACTAAAGATACCTCGGGTATGGGTAAAGGGGCTATTGGGGGGAGGTGGGGAATGGCGAAACGATTGTATTTTAGTCGGAAGAATCGGCAGAGGGGAATAAATAGCATGTTCCGATGGTAGCCTCTAAAGATTGTAAAACCCATAGATATTGCAGCATTAAAAGTTAACCGTTCGCGATACTGTTCTCCGTTTCGAGGTACGGAACACTTTTGTTCTGGCCCCGTAGTAGCGTTAATAGAAAATTCTCGTTATCCGAGAAAGCGAGCCGTGGAATAATATTTATAATAACACACGGCGAGCCCCTCCGTCAACGGTAATTCCTACTCGAACCGCAACGCTGCGAGTGTCATTCGTTTTGATTTACGATCGATCCAGACTTCTCGCGGAGTTCGTCAAGATCGGCGCACCTGGACACCTCGCGACAAAAAAAGCCTCGAAGACGAGTAAGGGTCTGCCAAGACCGAGCGCTTATTAAGCGAAGTGGCAAGACGAAGGCGGGGCTCGGTAAGTAGGGAGGGTCCCTCGACTTAATCGCGTCCCGAAAGCCGTGAGTTGGGAAATGCTGGTAGCCGACAGGAAAAAGCACCGGGGAACTTCTTCGTCGGCCGAGCACCCACGCAACATCTTGTTGGCTCGTTGTATTTGCTGGCCGGAACCCGAGCCCGTGTTCGAGTCTAGGATCACTCCGGAGTTTCCCGTGGATGATTTAGTACGTAGCGCGCTTGGCGACCGCCTCTCCCTTCCCCTTCCCCCTACCAACCGACCTACCTACCCACCTACCTACCTACCTACCTACCTACCTATCTAGCGGCGACGGCTTTTTCCTCTCTTTTCTTTGGCCTCTCCCGGTTAACGGGAGGCCTCCTAAGCTCAAGCCTGCCCTTCCCTCCCCCCAACCGAGTTCTTAAAAGCTCACGCCAACTATCCGCCGGCGGTTCTTTGTTTTTCCAGCCTCTCCCGAGTGCCCGGCAATCTTCTTTTTAGATTAATTGCTCTGCGGGATTTCAGTTGGCTAGTTTACGAACTTTGAGCAATGCTACGGAGCTACGGGACTATCCACCATTATTTCCCCCGTTAACCGAAAACGAAAACACACAAAACAGAAAGAGAGAAAGAGAGAGAGAGAGAGAGAGAGAGAGAGAGATAAAACGTTAACGACAATGGATAGGACGAGGGAGAGGATCGAGAGGATCTGTTGGACAAAGGCTCTTGTTACACGAGGATCTACTAAATTCATCCTTGACAAAGACTCATCTCCCATTTATTTTCGATTCCGCGGGGAAGGTGAATCTGATGGGACTGGAAAATATTTATTTGCCCGCGAAAATCGCCTCCCACTCTCTCTCTCTCTCTCTCTCTCTCTCTCTCTCTCTCTCTCCTTCTCCGTTCATCCCGCCGAGCCATCCGAATCGTCCGACATAAATAAAAGTTTTGATTTCCACCTACATCCGCCCTTCTTTTTCTCTCTCTCTCACACACACACACTCTCTCTCTCTCTCTCTCTATTTCTCTCTCTCTCCCACCCCCCCCTCTCTCTCTATTAAATGGGCTATTAAATGGGATTCGGATGAGAGCTTTCCACGGAATCCATTGAATTCCGTGAAAAAGTAATTATCTACGGATTTTCTTGCTTGAAATGTCGAATGAGCTTCGCTTCGGAAGTATCGCGTCTGGGATGAAAGCCGAGAGAAAAAGATTAAATTTATTATTTTCTAAAGCTGTATCGCTGGTTCATTGACCTCGGCGGCTACGAGGTGGCCTTCTTCGCTCGGGGAGAAAGAGAAAGAGGGTATGACCGCAGCCGAAACCTCAAACCTTATTCGGTCGGCCTTATTATGCGACGTTATTTAACGATTAGACGGACATCGAGATCCAGATCGTGGAATCCGTCTTGTTCCAAGGTCAAGCATGGAGATAGAGTGGCTTCGTAGGTAGATAATGATAATGCAGCGGATCTAAAGAGTTGAATGATTTGGGAAGTGAGTGCGGGCTTGGTAAAATGCAAGTAACGCCTGCACGGGTTGTAAATCGACGCATAGCTGCCGAGGCGAAGGAAGGAAGGAAGGTAGGCCAACGCGAGGCGACAAAAAATAAGGAAGCGACAGGTTTCGAGTCGTAAAACAGCGGAACGAATCCATAAGCCAGTCAGCTGGCAGCGGCGATCTATGTAATTATCGAGGAAGCTCAGGAGGAGAGCAGAGTCGAGCCGGGACGGGCGTCTTCGTATGGGATCTGGGGAGGATGTCGAGGAGGATGTCCAGGAGGAGGCGGGCTCGACTTCCCTCTTGACTCTCGACTCCTGGGACCGAGGCCTTATTTATTGACTCGCAGTTTACCGGTCGCACAACCGCGACATCTGGCTTCGAAACTCGGCTCCTCTAACGGCTCGCGAGCCTTTCCAATTCCCTCTTTTCAGCAGCGAGGCCTGCAATTAATAGAAAGTCATCGCCGGCATTTAAAGCCACTGAAAATTTATAATATTCATGCACGGCAAGTGCTGGATCCTTATTGAACTCGCTTCTGTTCGCCTCCCCCCCCCCAACCCGCCGCCGAAAGTTAGCAAGTGCTTAGCGTAAGGGGGTGGGTGGGCGATCGGTAGCATTATTTAATAAGAAATTGTGAAAAAAATTACGAAATTAAGGAAGTACGCCGTGTAAGCCGCCTAAAATTCAACGGCTCGCTGAAAGCACTCGCTGAGAGGACGTGGTTACGGAAGGGCGGGAGGAAGGGAGGGGTAAGAAAGGTGGGCAGACATTTTTAAAATGTCTCTTGCCTCGAGCGAGTCTTCTGCATTTTGCGTATTCAATTCGTTGGAAGTTGGAAAACAGCCCCAGGAGGCGGAGGTGCTTCTTCGCAACTTTTATAAAATACTTTTATGTAAGGAATAGGAAGAAGTGTATAAGTGCCGCGGGGTACGGCGGGGATGGGGCGCAGTGACGTCGGGACGTAAGCGAAAACTTTCGACGCGAGACTTCCCGCACACCTGTATGTCGTGCACGAGGAGGAGCCCCGACTGCGCCGTACCGAGGACCAGAGAAGGACCCGCGCTTCCTCGCGCGGCAAAAGAGCCAAACCAGACCAGTTAATTGCCGAAATCTCCAAGGGCTTCGGGTACCGGCTCGGGCTGCCCGAGGGATTCCGACCGCGAAGGCTCCGTCCGTAGCTCTGTACTTTATCCGAACCGCAAAGGCAAACGCAGACCCGAACCCGGGAGATGTGGGGAGGTCGGGGGGTCAAGTCGATCCGCGGACTACCATTTCACTCAGGTCGTCCTCCTCCCCTGCCGCCCGCGGTAATTCGATAAGCTGTGGCGCGCGGAGAATTTTCAAGTAGCCGTCTCAGGCTCCCTCTAATGAATATTCCGGGAACTAATACGAATCTCTAAAACGAGCTGGTGTTTCATAATTTCAATCGAGCCTACAATTTTATAAGCCCGAATACTTTATTCTACCGTAGCTTCGCTACATTTCAATTCGAGCTCTGCTCCTTTACTGCGAAAACTCGGCCCTCGACGAATCTCCCCGGACACCCTGACTCCCTGAGCGACACGTGTCTCGCATGAAATTATACTAAAAAGCCAGCATCCCCTAATTAAAAGCCCCCCCCCCCAACTTCGAACATATGTATTTCCGCAACTCCATTGAGAGGGTCCTTTCGAATTAATAACTCAAAAGTAGGCCCAAAAGTCCTCTATTGACGCAGGTATCCTACCCCAACAACCCCAACAACCCCAACAACCCCAAATAACCCCAATAACCCCAATAACCTCCTCCGCGAACTCTGCACCCTCGGCGAATGTCTGAAATTTATATCAGTCGATTAGTTCCTCGCTCGTGGGCAAAGAAACCTTGGACGTATTGTCTCGTCGACGCCCTTATTGTTGTTATTATCATAATAAATGTTATCGTATTAAATTATTTCAAGATAATCTGGATCGTTTCACGAGCCGCGTGGAATTTCATTTCATTTATCCGGCAGCGCAAGAATTCGGCAAAAATTTAATATGGCTCTTGCTCGGTTCGGCGATTTAATGGCACGAGCATCGGTCCCTCCCGCCCTCCTACTTCGATTCATTGCGGGGGTCCAACAGCGGCTAGCTCCCTCTCCCCTCCCCCCTCCCCACTCACCCAAAAGCTCTCCGAGCCCTTCGAAACCACGATGCACGGGGTGCACTCGCTGTCCTGGCCTGTGGGTGCGCGACCCCTCCCGCGCCCAACGACGTCCGACGCTGCACTCGTGCAGGCGTCGACCGGCCAGCCAGTTCGCTCTCCGCGCTCTTTCCCCGAAAGAGCCTCTACCTCCTGTCCTCCAACTCCCTCACTCTCTATCGTTCAAAGTACCGAATGATTCATCGAAGCTACAGTCTATTAGGCAATACCTCCGAGAACGGGTAGCCAGCGGCCGGTGACATTGCCCTTGTAAATTGATATTTACGTTTCTCCCATCTCCTCGACGCCCTCTTACCCTGCTTTTTGCCCTTTTAACCCTATCTGCGCGAAGCTCTCTATCTCCGACCGGACCTTCCAAATACTCTGGCAGTTGCTAAAAATATAAAATAAAAAGTATACGTCCGATTGTTTGGACATTATCTGGACGAAAATACAAATTAAGAAAAAATTCTAATAATATTTGGGCGACCCTACTTGTTGCGGCTTTCCCCAATTACTTTAAGTACAGGTAAAAATAAGGCGTCGGAGTCTGTAGATGCTTAACGAGAATAGCTTCCCTTCTTTCCCGTGGCTCCTTCTGTGCCTCCTTCCTCGCGCACGCCTAGAGTACTAGAATTATACTGGCCATAAGTAATAGTAACTGAGCCATAAGTAACGCGGCCCGGCCTTTCTTTTCACGGGAGCGAAGAATTTTCAATGGGGATCTACTGGTCCATTTACTTTCACCACTCGCACGTTACGCTGACAATATATGCATTCCGTTTTTTCCTTTATCTCGTCGTGTCGAGGATTCTGCACGAACGCGAGAACTTCCCGACCAATGAAGTCTTTTTTTACTTTTCGGAGCAACGGTCTAATTAAATTTCAACGATACTGCCATAGAAAGTGCATAGGCCGTTTGAAAAAAAAAAAAAAGAAAAGAAAAGAAAAGAAACAGAAAGAAAAAACCTATTCAACGTATTACTTTTGTCTTTCACTCTGACGCAGTATAAAGTGGGGCTTTTCTAGCCGTTTCACGTCATTAGGCCCATTGTTTATTGCAACCCGAGCGAGCTCTTGACGATCCTTCCACTCACGTGACAGATCAGCGGTCGACACGTTCTCGAGCATTCGTAAACTAGCTCGAGATAATCAGGAAACTCGGAGGACCTCCGAAGATAGGAGCACGGGCCATCAAGCGATAATTTGTCGGATCATCCTTAATTCCTTCAGATGAAAAGATAATTGCTCGGGCTCGGGCTCGGGCTCGGGGCCCTTGACCTCCGCCAAATCACACCTTCTATTATTATTATTATTATTATTATTATTATTATTGTATAAGAGCTTGCGAATTAGCCCTTCCTCCGAGCAATACTTACCCACCACGGCATTTCCACTCGACTTGCCAAATAACAACGATTTATTGTCCTTCTAGATAGACGATCTCACGTAAGAGTATCTTGGGCGCACAAAAGTTCCCATTCCGTTTTACTGATACAAGCATCATCGCGATGCAAGCTCATCGAGTCCCGCTGGCTCCTAACGAAATACCTTATAATGATAATCTGATCGATTGGGATCTATTGCATTAAATAAGGATTTACTGTGGAAGCGAGTTCCTCAAAATCTATCCCTATATTCGCCAGTTTTCCTTCTTTATGTTTGCGTCGACACGACTTGCGCCAGCCGTGGGTAAATTCTAATGGATAGCGATTTAGAAGAAAAAAAAATTATCTCCCTCGCGGAGTGATTTATCGGAGCTGCGAAAATCCATTACTCTCCTCCGGGTCAATGTAAATTACGTGCATACTATATTAATTAGAGGCGAGTATGAAGGCATGTTAACGAATCGAAAATCTATTCGCTTTCGATATTTTGATTTATCAGCTACGTAAATTGTTGGACAGAGAGCGGGGCCGGGCAGGGGAGGGGGGTCAGCGCTCGCTTGGCTTGCGTTCAACGACACGTAAGGATAAAAATCCAAATTAACGCATGCGCAATGGCCAGGGAGTCATCGCGTCGTTCCTAAATATTATTGAAAGGTATTAATAACAGGTGCAGGACACTCTCTATTCTTGGACTAATGACAACAGTAAATCGTCCGGAAGATGTAAAAGGGTTAAAATTGAGTAGTTATTAGGATGTGACGGAAGGCCGGCGTAAAAGCAAAGTAGTAATCTCGCCGTAACCCAATATACTTTCCTAACAGCCCGATGTCCTGGCCCTTTTGTCTTTTATTTCGGCCTGCCGGCAGGTTGACTCGATGCGGCCACCTCATCGCTCGAGTAGCGGACTCGTGGTCGCGTGACCGCGAAAAGCGAAAAAAAGAGCAGCGTTGCGTGGCGGGGCGAGGCGGTGGGCGTCGGGGGGATAAGTACCGAGAAAGCAACCGCATTACCGTGGGGCGTTAAATTCATCGCTGAAGTTTCGGCCAACGAAGAAGACACGCGCGTTTTTGTCATTCGGGCGTGTCTCCCTCCCTCCTGCCCAACGATACCAGGACTCTCGGTCTGCCGGGGCAAGCTTTTATTTGCCAGGGCGCGAGTCGCCCGCGCCAGACCGTAATTTCGTTACAGCTCGTAAAGGTAGGTTTACAGGCGACACGGGGGCCCATTAGATCTCTCGAGAAACTCGCCAATAGTGCCTTTAAACGCATCTCGGAGGCAGATTTCTGTGGGGGGGGGGGCGTATCGACGTAATGGGAGATCCGCGGGGACGACGGAAATAAAGGATGGAGCTCTCCGGTACTATGGTTACATGTATTACCCGCAGCCGCCTCCGGATTTTTTTACCCCTTCTCTCTCTCTCGCTCCCCATACTTTTCATTCGACTCTCTGACCTCGCAAATTATTTTACGTGGCGAGCCCCACTCCCTTAGCCCCTCGTCTCCGATACCCACCTGGCTTTCATGGGACTCGAAGCTGCATTCGTAATTCAATATATTTACTTGGAAAAGGGGACTCTAGCTCCGACTCGCTTTCTTTTATTCATGCATCACTAAAACCTCCTTACGTATCTGCTTTTCCCAGATGCACTTTTTATTGATAAATAATTCATGTACTCTCATCGTTATTTCGACGAAATTTACATACAACTACTACAAGCGATCGGAAAAACAAGAAGATCCTCCTTCCCTTACAAATTCCCTCTCCCTTTACAAATTTCGCCCCGTCGAGCCGCGCTCTCCTCCGGATGTCGCAATATTCATAATCCGGAATGTCAGTATTCAAACGAATTTGCAATATGTTTACTAATCACAAAAGCGATAAGTAGACTTTTACATGGTCGGCAAACTCGTGCAGAAAATTAATCAATCTCGCGAAAAAGTTCCGTATGCAATGAATTAATCATTTTTTTTTTTAATACGGTTACCTTCGTCATATTAACAAAGGCATATAACGCTCCGAGTGAACTTTTCACCGACTCCTCTGCTGTGCCGAAAAAAAAAGGAGATGGGAAAAATTTAATTTTCAAAAGTAGCCTCCGGAACGCGAAATGCTCAAACTGCACGAACTATTCGGAATATTCGTCGGTCGCGTTCGTAGTACCGCCACTATACGCCACAAATACTTTTCTCCTACATTCGAATTGTATTTAAAAGTCCCTAAGTATTATATTATATAAAAATAACCTCCTCTCCCCCCCCCGCCGCTCTTTTTTTCAGATTCAGTGGAATCCACGGCTTATAATAGTGGCCGAGAGTAAATTCAAATGTCCTTGAATCCCCTTATTAGTATTCGGTAAAAATAAAAAAGTATCGTGTATCATTTCAGTGTTTGTATAATAAAAGTTTGAGGGGATAAAATGAAAGTGCAGAGCTCGAAAGAAAGAAGAGGGTCCATAAAAATTGTGGAGGAGGTATCGATCGGATGCGAACTTGTGTTCACGAAACAGAGATGCAGTCGGGGCTCGGTAGGCGTGGGTGGATAAAGGGGCCGGGGAAAAGCTCAATCCGGACGTCTTATTTTTGTTAATGGTTTAGCCAACGGATTCTAAAATATCTTTTCAAAACTCACATCAACTTCTTACTACACGCAATTGGGATTTACCTTAAGCCCCCACGCGATTTACTTTTCACTTACTACCACCACTACTACTACTACCACTACTACTACTACTACTACTACTACTACTACTACTACTACTACTACTACTACTACTACTACTACTACTACTACTACTACTACTACTACTGCTACCTTTTACTACCACAACTATATACATATACTAGTTTATCTGAGTTTCCTCGTTTCCCCTCTCAAGATGCATCTTCAGATTTAGTCATACGGACATAAAGGAGTTTCACCCTTCCACAGTCATGCTAAATAAAAGAATTCTTTCACAGCGTAAATTTATAAAGAGACTGGTTCGGACATTAAATATTAAAAAAAAAAAAACTCACACTTACGTGGTTCTTGTGTGTATGGGGTAAGCTGCGAAGCGTTAAAGGCACAGTTTTGTGACATAAAAGTCATAACATAAGCTGCGTAAAGTAAGGAATTAATTTTCTCGGACCACGAAAGGACTTGGAATGGCGTATCAGTTTTAAAGGAGGAAATTGTACTCTCTGATAAGCCCGGAAATGACAAAAGCTGGTACATTAGAAGCCAAACGGTGCGAAACCTTTAATAAGGCAAGCATCCCCTTCTCGGGGTTGCTTCAGCTACTGCTCGGCAGTACTCGGCAGTACTCGGCAGTATTATTAATAACACGTAAATGCTTAATGCATCGACGAGTCGTTTGAGAAGAGCCGAAAGAATCGAGGGTCTGTCGTTGGATAGGTATTTGCGATGGTGTAACGGATGAGCGGGAAGGAGTAATGAAACGATAAGATGGCTGCGTTAGCCAACTGATTGCCATCCCGGTTCAACAACAGCCGTCGACGAGGTCAATTGAATCCTCGGGACGAGGCCTGAAGGTCTCGTCGGAAGAAAGAAACCGGAACGATATTTGAATTGGCGGTAGTTATCGAGTCCGCGAAATCGCTACCGAACAAAGAAAAACGGCAAAAAGATAAGGGCGAGGGGCGGGGAGGGGAAGAGCCCATGGCGACCCTTCGTATCCTTCAAGCTCCGACGATGCGCCGGAACGTAGGGTCACGTGCCTTACGGAAGCCGTGTACGCGGAGCTCTGGCGGCAGAGGAGAGAGAGATGGAAAATAAAAGCTGTACGCCGGACGAGAACATCCGGGAGAAAAATGTTCTCGTGATAGAGAAGTAGGGAGAAGAAGCCCCTCCACTCTCTGGAAATAAAAGCTCGGCGCCGACGGCGAGGTGGGAGCTGGTAGAAGGAGGAGGAGGAGGAGGAGGAGGAGGAGGAATCGGGGAGGAGCAGGCAAAAGTTTTCCGCTGAAAATAAGGGATTTAGAATCTGTGGGTCAGGCTGCTTGTTTAACAAGGAACAAGGAACAAGGAACAAGGAACAAGGAACAAGGAACAAGGAAGAAGGAAGAAAGGGGGGCAGGGGCGGAGGTGGAGGTGGGAGCGAAGCTTTCCTCCGCGATAAGACATTCTTCGCATTTAAGGGATTCTGTATTTTCGGTAGGGGAGGCAAAGGCCGGGCGATACGTTATACCGTTGTCAGCACATCCGTATTCATACTTTGAGTTCCTTACCACGAAGAGGTTAGGTCGAGTCTCGGTACCTCGGCTTATTTATTAATGCCATTAAACGCTTGTAAAATGGCCGCTAATGTATTTTATCGGCGTACGTGAAAATCCACGGGGCAGATAGTCGTATCAATTTAAAGTACATTTCTTCTATGGCGCTGTTAATTGATAAAAAGTTCCTGATTCGGCGGTGCTATTAAAATTTTAGCGACTACTTTTGTAAGGGAAATGTAAATAAAAACATAAGTGTAAAAAAGAAAAATGTAAAACATTTTATTCTGTTTGTCATAGGAGATTTTTATGGTTTTGAGGAGTCAAAGAGAGTTGCGGTTGAGATATAAAAAAAAAATAAAATAAAATAAAAAAACAAAGAGTGAGAGAGAGAGAGAGAGAGAGAGAGAGAAAGTGAAAAGGAATTTTCCAGCCGAGTTTGTGGCATTTTTAATTCCGCATTTATCCTGAAAGCCCTTTTGCGTTCAAATTTCCTCACTCTACGTAACTGCTCTGTACAAGTAAATTTATATACCTTAAAAGCCTTTATATTGAATCAATGAAGTAGAAAATGAAAAAATATACATTTTAAAGAGCAGCAAACGTAAATAATCGCCGGCCACTCGATGAACGAGTCCAGATGTATTTGCTTCGCGATTCGCATTAATTTAACAAAAATTTAATAAGTGCCCGTACAAATATGTACCGTTTCGTACAAGTACACGGATTCGTGCAATGTTAATGGTATTCGTATTTTTAAAAATTAAGCTCCGCGGCCTCCCATGTGCGTGCACGAATGAAATAATTTAAGCAATTACTCTACAACAAATAGGTATTGCTTTGCCGGCTGAACCGAGACCTGTTGATAAAACAGTTTCTACCGAAATTCTGAAACGAGCCGTAAGAAAATACCGGAAGCTAAATGCATAACGACAGCATTAGATTAGCATTAATTTAGCATTAAATGATTCAGAATGCATTTCCATCGACAGCAGTGCCATTTCAAATGGCTCGAATCCGAGATCATTTTTTTTTTACCTTCGGCTCGCTTCGGAAGAGCACAAGAAATGTCTAAGAGTCCGTTTTTCTATTCCGTTTTCTGGTCGTTTTCAAGAGAGGACAGAAGATGGAGAGAAGAAGGAGGTGCGACGTGCACTAGGTACAACTTAATATCGAGACAATACCTGGAGGTGGGGGGGTGGGGGGGATCTGGACTCTTATTCCGAGTCGATGTCTCGTCGGAGCGTCGCGGTAGGCTCTGACGGTGGATAGGGTGAAGGAGAGGAGAGCGAGAAGAGAGCAGAGAGAGCAGAGAGAGAAGGACACTGTAAGAAGATGAGACGAAGGGTGCATTTATATCAGCGAGACTTGTCTGGGAACCGTATGCGAGACCCGTACGGAGAGGTCGTCGAGGGGTTGGGGCTGGTGGCTCGACGGTCCATGCGGGGCGAGGGGATAAGGGCGGAAAGAGATAGAAGAGAGAGAGAGAGAGAGAGAGAGAGAGAGAGAGAGAGAGAGAGTGAGGGAGGAGAGATACGAACGAAGATAAAGAGTGACAAGAAAGACGATAAGGGGGCGGAAGAGGAAGGAAGTACATTGCCGGACGGCTGTGCCGTTATTGTCGATACCGGACGCGTATTTCTCCCTCTCGGATTCGTTTCTTCGGCCAAGGATTCTCGGAATCTTTGATTGAGGAATTATTTACTTTTCGTATTACAGCTTTTCCGAAAGGGCGAGTGTTTTTCCCGACAGGAGCTTCTCCAGACAACCTGCTTACCGAAACAATGCACTCCCGTATTCCCGGCTCCCTCCTCATTAATCCACGTCTTTATTCGATGGAACTGGGCGGGGGGAGGGGGTAAGAGGAAACAAAAATGCGGCGGTAGATTATTGCTTTTCTTTGAAAGCCGCACTTTTCTTGGAACGAAGGCAGAGGCGACCTCGGCGGTTCCGAGGTCCTTCGGGGACGGCACCACAATACCGCGCTGATTAATTCCCGCGACCCGGGGATAAAAACTAAATGCTGGATGGATGGATCCGCCGAGCGGCCTCTTAATAATGAAATATGACGTTTAACAATTGCTTGTCAAGGGCACCCTCAAGCGCATCCCCTATCGCGAGGCACGGGGAGACGCGGGTGTGAATGCAACTCCTCGCTTACGAATTTATGCGAGTGCCTCTCTCTCTCTCTCTCTCTCTCCCTCTCTCTCCCTCCCTCCGTCTCGGGGAAGGGAGTATTCCGGTACGACTAGGTACTGGAACAAGGGGCTACTTCCTTCTCGATGCAAAGTGCCGTCGGCCTCCCCCGGCCCTTGGCATTCAAAGGAAGCTCATTCACGTACTCCTGAAAGCCGTCCTGGCTTCCATTAAAGCTTCTCTTAGCCTTTGGACGCGCAATTGAATGCCACTGAGAGGATGTCCGATAAAATATTAAGGTCCAGGTCCAGGTTCAGGTTCGGCTGGAGGTTCAGTTCCAGGGAGTCAGTCGATGATAATAATCCGATCGCAGGTGGAGCGGAGCTTTCGTGCTTCGGGATCGGCGACGAAGGGAGCTTGCACAGTCTCGTCATACGTTTAACGATCTCAGGGGCGGGAGGGGGAAACTCCTCGTTATCCTCAGGAACCGAAGAATTCGCAACGCTTAATTCGTACTCGCGCGGTGACAAACAGCCGTTCGCCAAAGTTTTTCAATTAGTCCGGCGAGCTTGAGGTCGAGGTGGCGGAACGGTAGCCTCCCTCTAAGGACAAACGGCCCCTCTCCCATTATTTTCTAGGGACTCGGGTGGAATGCGGGCGTGGGCGGCTCGGAACTTGCCGAATTAGAATCGTTTTGCCGGCAATTGTCTTACAAGTCTCGGCAAGGAGGAGAAAGGCCTCCTCCGAGCCCTCGATCGCCATTGAATAATTCATCCTTCCGTTCAATTAATTACAAGTACATGTCCGTTGCCGGGACGCTGCTAAATGCACAGAGCAGCTTGCGCGTTAAGTAATCTTGACTGGAGAGGGCGCTTCGTCTGACTAACAGCTCTCGAACTTGTCCGAAAAATCCAAGGGAATTTCATCGAAAAAAAAAAAGAAAAGAAAAGAACAGAAAAGAAAAGAAAAAAAAAAGATGCTCAACTCCTTGAAGGAGATGCGATCGTCTTCTCGGACAAAGGAGGCGAGACTCTTCGACTACTGATCCCCAACTCAAATTCGTTCCAATTAGTATTCGAGTTATGGGGAGAGTCAGTGCTTCGTGCAAATGCAAACGAGTCGGGGAACGAGTGCCTCTAAATCCCAAAGCGCCGCTAATTCTTTTAAGGATTTTCGGCAAAATAATTTTATTTGACGGAGGAGCGACTGCTTTTCTTGTATTGGATATTAATCGTGGCAGCTCTTCCGGTCAGCGCTCAATGTCCAATACAATGTCCAATGTCGGCTCCTTCGATTCTTTTCGAGGTAGACGTCCATCGCGTAGACCCGCTCTAGCCCAGGGTGACCGCTCCGTAGGAATCCGTAGCCGGCGACGGCGCCTCACTCCGACGGGGTATAACGAGCCTTCCCCCCCCCCCCCCCCCCGTCCCACCCCGTCGCGCACTACCCTCCACGAAGCGACAAAGGACCCTTGAGAGAAAATGCCTTTTTCTGCCCCGGCTGAACTCTACCTGGAGCCGGGTAAACGTTCCCTCCCGACTCTCAAAATCGAGCTCACTTTCCTCTCAAGCCGTCGACAAGAACACCTGGGCCACGGCACCGCACCGTCACACGGTATCGGACACCCACTCTTGGACCCGGAATTTACAAGCGCCGACCCCCGCTAATACAAAGATCCTTTTATAAGCTTTAACGAAGCGCTTTAACGGGTCCCAAATGCAAACGCGTCATCTGCTCTGACAATTGATATCCTCGATTATATTATAAACCAAGGTGAAACGAGCCACCCCCAACCCCGTCCCCTCATTTCTAAATCCCATACACATATCGCATCTGCAATGACAGTAATCCTAACTGTCCTCCCGCCACAACCGCCCGCACTCCTCGTCGTTCTTTCTCTATTGACGAATTAATGCACGCGGACAATAATAGAGAAACAAAAATAGACAAATAATAGAGGTGTGGAGGTGAGAGTAATGGACCTGTAAATAATACAAATGTCTTTTTTTTGCACACCGGCGGAGGCAGTTATTCGCGGGGACGGCGTGCATGTTCAAGTCACACAGCAAGGTTTGTTCCATCACCTATATATTCACGCACATCAATGTCTAGTCTTGCGGCTCTTCGTCTGCTCGCGCTTCTGTTCTGTGTTCTCTGTGCCTGTGTGTGCCTGTGTGTGCCTGTGTGTGCCATTGTTGTCTCTGTAGCAAGCGTAAGCGCCTAGCAAACAGCACCGCGGATCCGCGGGGAGCCTCGAGTGCCCCCCGGGGCATCGAGTGCCCCGGGAAGTCGGCTGGGGACGACGAACCGACGCGCTAAATATTCCGGGCCCCGAGACCCCGTGACACCCGGGCACATGCGAAATTTGATTGGGCTCCCTACGCGGGCTGCGTGGAAGTAAATCTTTCACCCTCCGAGCTCATATAAAATGCGATCCGCGGTCTATTTGCCAATTTCATTCTCGCGCCGCCGAATCATCGTCAAATTTTTAATACTCGCTTCGGGAGGCCAGAGTAAAAATCGAAATTATTTCCCTACCAGACTTTCTGCTTTTCCAGGCAGTAACGCCATTTTCCGTCCCGTTATCGTAGATCCGAGACCATCGTCGTCTTGGCCGTCGTCCTTGTCCTCGTCTACGTGCACCTTCGCGTGAAACTTACCCATCATCCGATGGATTTTAAATTAAGGCTACGATTTTTTCTTGCTTTCTTTCTTTTTTTTTTTTTTTTTTTATCATTATTATTATTATTAAACAAGTACATGGAACGACCGAAATTAACGGGACAGCTGGAGGAAAGGGCCGTCCTCGCATTCCTGGACCTGACGTGACGGCTTTATTTCTCTTCCCCTGTAAGTGATTTATCGTCGTAATTTTATCGCAATTGAGTTCCTACTCTCTCGTTATTTTCCACCTAAATAATTGTAATTACTTACATCGTGCGAGTCTCTGCTTCATTCCGCTTGCGCCGCCCGCGCGCGTTGTTTATATAATTCTTAGCAATTTTTTCGTCTCTCGAGGCAGTGAAAGACGACCGTCTTCACCGCACCGGCATTAAAATACAATTTTTGTCTCCCCGCCCCTGCCCCGGCCCGACCCGCGACTCCGTTTTTCGACAGTTTATTTCTTTGCGTATTGATCGATCGATCGATCGGAGATCCGCGCAAATTGGTCATATTTAATAAAACGTCGGGCCTACTTGGGAAGATGACTGAGAGCTCGCCCGTGACTACGACCGGCTACGGTATGCACTTTAAAGAGGGAAAACCGAATTAAAAAGGGTGTAGGACGTCGGGTGGGGGAAGCGAGCGTCTACTTTGTATGCGGAGTGGTGGAAAAAATAAGGCTTGTCACGCATTCGCCTTACTCTTTACAAATATTGCGACGTTACTTTGCCGTCGTTGCCGAGCCGCTGCGCATTCGAGCGCTGCTAACTCACCCCCCCCCTCCCACGACCCCCTCGCCATCCGCGAGATTAAGCTCGCCCTTTGTCACGCCTGACACGGCGCGAGGTAAAATTTTTTTTTTTTTTTAGTCTACGCCAAAGCCGCTCTTTTTATCGGCCGACATTTAATCTCGAGGATTGTTCCCATAGATCAGAGGGCGACATCCACTAAATTTATTTTCGCTTTTCCGTCCCCCGCGTCTGCATAACGTATGCATGCATAACGGTCTAGCCTCCTCTACGCTACAGGATCATAAAGTGAACGTGATTTCGTCATTTGAGAGTCTTTTACGCATTTACTCCGCGGTCGCGCGTAATCTGCGCGTAATCTGCGCGTCTCTTAAAGCCCTCGACGTTCATCCACTACAGTGTATCACATTCTTTGAACTTTTAATACTTTTACCCTCAGCCAGCTCAGATGCTTTATAAATCAATATAAATTCCTAACTAGTCAACTTGGTCCCGCTCTCGTGTCGGCAATTGCAAATTTTGCGTCACAGAGTCGACAAGGTCGAGTGGCCTCGTAGGCGCTTTCACCGCGAACCGGCCGGTTGCCTATCGGCAGGCGCCCGCATATTCTTATCCCCGGCATATTGGATTGCATGTTGCCAGCCAAGGCAACATCCCTTTTCCAGCAGTTGCCCCTTCAGGCCGCCAACGGATCGTATCCTCCTTCTGCTTGGACCTTATTGGAAAGATGGTCGGAAAACGGTAATATCCGCTTTATATTAATACGGAGCTTCATCAAGTCTTTATTACTTACCGGAAATTCACCAGAAGTTACATTATAGCCAGCCAATAATTCATAAGAGACAAGTAACTTGCGCTCGACGGTTGTTGGCAAATTTCATTAACAAACTCCGGCAGCTTGTAAAGTATGCAACAAACTGAAGTTCTCGAAAATTGCATTAGTTAAAATTTAAAGAAAATTGACTTTTCCCCGGTAACTGGATAAATTTGCCCTCGCCCTGCGACTACAGCGACTTGCTTTCATTGTTCTCCGTTAACATCAACGGATTTTCTGACGATGAATCTGCGTGTGAGTAAAAGGACAATTGGATGTATCGTGATGAGGTCGGTGAAGCGAGACCGAGGCCAGACGGCTTCCTTACACATGGCTAAGCCCTAAAGACGATTCCCAATCAGAGGCTGCGACTCTTTCACGCTCAAGAGCCATCCTCCCTCCCCGCAAAAAGGGTATTTCTTCGTAAACGAGGCTTTGTTGGGTCAATTTACCGCAGCGTTGGCGGTAGCCCCCCTCGGATTCGTCTTTATTACTCCGTTCGTTCGTTCGTCTGTCCGTTCGTTCGTTCGTTCGTTCGTTCGTTCATTCGTTCGTTCGTTCATTCGTTCGTTTATCATATTGATCGGTTGCAGTTGAGCAGTCGACAGATGATTGATGAAAGTATTGAAGGAGCTACGGAAGTGAGCTCGAGTACTCGCTTATCGGATACTGGATAAAGAGTAGTCTAGAGTCGCTTGTGATAGGAAGCGTCACTCGACTCACAACAACGTTTGTATATTTAAAAAACAGAGACTGAAACTGTTTCGAAAGCGAAAGCCGGAAGTGCTGTGCGAACAAGAAAAATTCCTTCGCTTCGGCAAGACGTCGCTGGCACTGCATTCAATATTATAGTTCCGTCTTTGTAGTGCTTCGCCAGCGGATAATTCGGTGCGAACCCGCGTTAACGTTCAACCTCCCCCCCCCCCAACCGATCGACATCAGGAGCTAAATCCTCCGCGTCTCGAGCGCGAGCTTCGAGCTAGAACCGGGAAGCGAGTGCCCCTCGCTCGCGGCTCCTATCTCTCACCGAACTCTGACCAATGAGCGCCGATCAGCGATAACTAGTGACGCGACAGTCGCTGAGATCGTCGCTGAGATCGTCGGTGAGATCGTCGCTGAGACGGTATCGGTCCCGGTCCATGGGTACGTCGAGATAAGCCGGGGGACCGGCAGCACTACTCGGCACTAGTACTTTTCACCCTCCGGGAAACTCGATTTCCCCGCGCTGAGTAATAGCTGGGGCATGTCATCCGTGATCCCCCGGAGACCTTCGACTGCCTCGGCTGCCTCGCTTGCCTTTCTAAAACTCCGTTCGAGGGTCAGCACGTAAGTCCATCTCTCACGCTTCTTCAACTGTTGCGCTTCGCTTAGCCTTAATTAGCCTTCCTCTTGCCTAATTTCCCCCCAATAACCCCCCCCCCAGCCACCCTCATCGTCCCGTCCCACAACTTCCGTAGTTGCTATTATACACTTGAGATAAAAACCTCAAACGGCATAATTCTTTTAATTTCGCAATTTTTTCCACCTTTCTTTTCCATCTCTCTGCTTCTCGTTAGTGAGTTAATCGGCTCCTTATACCAATAAAGTAATAACGTTTGCTTTTTTTTACTCAGACTCGTCTGCCGCTTATAAAATACTGCCTTCGCGCTGGCCTCTTTGTATTTATACTTAATCGAGTCTCGGCCTGGAATGTGCATTGCTAACCTTAAACTCCCATTGTTCTTTAGATTTCTAATAATTTCGAAAAAATCCTCCTTACTTCGTTACGCGTCATTGGTTGTGCCACCAGTAGCATATACGTTATACGTAGACGTGCGCCGGCTGGCTGTCCGTGTGCGTGCCTCCATGCATCGTAACGATAACGCAGCTGCACGTTCACGGCTTTTTTTTTTTCTTTTTCTTTTTTTCTTATTCTTGTAAAAACAGTGTAAATGTGAGGGAGATGGAGCTCCGAGGCTCGGGCGTCCCTCTTAATAAGGTCCAGCAAAAGAGAAGTAGCTTAACTCTTGGTTGGGCAAAGTCGAGCGATAACGAGCGGGAGCGCTTCTCACCTCGTTAAGCGGCTTTTCCACGAGTTCTGACGCCCGGGAGCCTTGGTCGCCGGACCGGGGCGCCTACGTTCTGCAGGAAACTCCCATTAAGACTCAAAGTTATGCCTGACTTTCAGCTGGGTGACGCGATGTTCGTCGAGCTGCCGAGGGTGCGCCTCGACGGCGGCGCCCGGGCCTTCCGACAGTACTGGGGCTACGAGTCAATGCGTCAGCTGGCGCCACCCCCGCCCCTCATCGAGGAGGACGAGGCCTGCATCGAGCCGGAGACCGTCAGCCTGCGCGAGGCCAACACCGCATCCCCCATAGGTGAGTACTCGAGCGTAGCCCTCACCAGCAGGCGCAACCCTGACCACGACGGGACGCACCTGACGCATCCGACGTACGCCACTGATTATTCCCCGTACGAGTCACAGACGCCCCGCGCTCGACTCGATCGATCGCACGTTCAATCATCCCGTTTAATTTGGACCTCGGCCGCTAATTCCCGATGATCGATAAGCCCGACCGGTCGACTTGTCCTGCCTTTTTTTCCTCCCCTCGAGTCCCCGGCGTACGGATTACCCGTTAATTTCTTTTGTAATAATAAGCCCTCCTCTGGCACATACGTTATTATCGGCACATCTCAAGACTTCCTGTAATTACGTTCGTATAACTTGGTTCGCTCGGAGCCGCGAGTTTTTCATTCCTCGACACGTTCTACGCCTCGGCGTCGTCTAACCTCGTTAGAGCGACATATTCGCTCTACTCTACCCTACCCTACCCTACTCTACCCTACCCTACCCTACCCTACCCTACGTCTACGTCTACTCTACCCTAATTATCCCGTAATTTCATTGATGTAATGGCTAATTTTAAATACTCCGTCTTACCTCCGCTCTTTCGCTACTTATTCTTGCATTATAATTTAGCACGTGAAATGAAAAGCCTCTTACGCAAGGGCTATTAACCCCAATATCCTCGATCTTACATAAATTATTAAATTGTTCTCATTGTTCGCGGCCTTTCGACTGAAGACCTTTTCCACTATTATTTTACACAAATTTCTTATACGGAAATTATTCGATTCCATTAGTATCGCGCAAGCAACGTTTGGACGAGACTACTTATTCTCGCCCGATTATCTGAAAACGAATATGCTCTTAGTCGACGATGAAATTATAGTTATCCTTTAAAAGTACGATAAAGCACTCTCGCGAGATAAGACGCGAACGCGAACATAACAAAACCATTAAACATTCTCGTACCTCATTACCTGAGACAGACTCCCACCAACTCCCAACCACTCCTTTAAAACTGCTAATTCAATAATAAAAACTAAAAATTAATACTTATGTTTAGTATAATACAATCTAACAAGTGAATTGTGCTTGAGTGAGTTACATAGGTAAATCGTCTGTGTGCGTTTGTGTTTGTGTGCCGGCGTCGCTTTGCATTACAAAGCACAAGTTTGAACAATAATAATAAAAGAGCAAGAACTCCTTACTAAAACGCATTTTTTTGTTAAATTAAGGACAAGAGTGTATAATGTTAATAAGCCATTGCCTTCAACTGACACTCCGATTCTGCAAATTTTTCCAGTCAATTTAGCAAAGTTGAATAAATAATAACACCAAGGCTCTAGTCCAATTATGCTTTATTTCCAGTACACTCAAGCCCTGACAAAGTTACACATTCATAATGCGCACTCTCCCCTCCACAAATCTTCGTTATTTAAAAACCTACAGCATTACAGAATTTATATTTTATCCAAAAATTACAAATTACCAACACATCTTCTACTCGATGTTGCATACATATTAAACCATTATGTATAAGATATTATAAGTATTAATCATATAAGAAAGAACAATTGTAGTTTCTGCAAACGTTTAGTATAATATACGTATATATATATATAGATAGATATTATTGATGCCCGGTTAATTAAACGCTTTAAATAACTGCTATTGAATAAGTGTATTTCTCGATACTCGAGTAAAACTTCCTGCATTACCGACAGTCGAAAACAACAAGGCCTTATAATCGTACGAAGGTACAGCTCGTGTCTGCTCTACCGGTTTTACCTGTACGTGACTTAAATGTTTTACCACGTACACAGATGGCACTGGAGGTTTTATTTCTCCCCTCAATTCTTCTTCATCATAAATTAATGGTTATCAGAAAACATTAGATAGACTTACATTGTTTTAATGCAGATGTCTTGTAACTTCTCAATTTTCTGCTACTGTTATCATTTATTTCTAATGATATTAGTTACTTATTAATGGCTACGTGTAAAAAGAAATGCGTAAGAAATATCTAAGTATTTTAAAACAGTGGACCGCTTCACGTTAGAAAAGAAGTTTTTATATTATCTAAGGCTGAAATTGGCATGTGTGCATGTGTAAAATTGTAAAGTTGTATTCTTAGGCTCGTGTAATGATAATATTTTCGGTCGGCATGAGCGAAATTACACGTTACGTCATAGCCGTAACCCATTTTCGAAGAGGCCAGGTCGAAGAACCTTTACTATCTTGAAACCTACATCGCCTGCATCACCGCAACCCAGTTTACGAAAAGCAAATGCAGCGATGCACGTTTCCAGAATTTCGTGCCCTCCTTGCCCTTTTTACATATACATACAACGACATCTCCGCCTCACGTTCGAATTCTTCACGTGCTCTTCTTATACCTTTATTAGTGCGACGTTAAATCAAGGTTTTATTACATTTCCGGGCGATCGTCTTCGTAAATTTTAAGGAGCCACCGAGTCGTATGAACTTGCCGGCAGATCTTTAAAGCTCGCTTACTGAAAAATACTCAAACTAAGCATGAATCGATAGTGAATTTACTCCAGTCGCGCTTTATATTGAAAGAAAACGTTAACTTCATTCCCTCGAAATTAGTAACAGCCGAGCATTTTTCATTCTAAAATATAAAACGGCCCAGTTTACGCGACTATAGGCCGTCAATTATACTACCGCGGATAAAAAAAACTGATTTACAGATATAAAATTCACTTCAGGAATATAGATTTTGTCGACTGTACACTTAAAGCGATTATATTTTTCTTATCTCAGGTTTATAACTTACAAATCCCTTTATACATTTCTATGCATTTTTGTATAATTGTGCATATATCGTGCGTTGAATAAACTCGACGTCGAATAATCATCGAATTCGCATATTACTCATTAAATATTAAGAAAAATTGGTCTTTCAATTTTTTCCTAAAGATAATATTAACTGAACGAGTTCGTTTCTACACGATTTCTCAACCGAAGTAGCCGAAGAAAATATTCGTTTTTTTTTCTTTTACTTTGAAAAAGTTCGTGCTTTATTTCCAGGGTTACTTTCCTTCATAATAAAGCTGATAAATATGATCATTGCATATAATATTGTACGCTCGACTCCTATAAATTTGCAATTACCGTCATACATTAAATAATTTTCCATATATCAAGTCCGCGTATCGAGGAGAATAAAAATAAAATTTTGTTTTCGGTTATAATGAAGATTTATTGAACTGAAACATTATAAAGACAATATAAGCCGTTAGAGGATCAAACGTTAATCTTCTCTAAGAGGATTCACATATAAATAATATTAAAATGACATTTGTTTCATTCATATTGATCAATATTTATTGAGACTTGTAAAATGAAGTAAATGTAAATACATAATAAAAGACGTACAAGCCAATTAAGAATATGCTATATGCTATATGCTATATTATATATATATATATATATATATATACATAATGTAATAATAGATTTTTTTAAACCTTTGGCGAGGTTCGTTCAATAAATGGAAAGTAAACGTTGGAGTTAGACTTTAAAATATTTGTAGGAGACAATGGCCGAATCGGAGTCTACATCGATAATTTACAAAATACGTTAATATTTCACGATCCCCGTTGAAAGAATATTGAGGTGCGATTAAAGAAACAAATCCGTTAACTCCGTTTTCACAGATAAGGCATAATTAATTGTTTTTTTTTTTTTTAAGCGTCGATCGATCGCTTTGACGCCGCGAGTCATTCGTTGAGAGAACGACAGAGGCAGTCGTTGATAATTTCAAGGATCGGGCAGCCTCTGGCCTGATCCGGAAAGTGAGACGTTGAAATGGAGACGCGGTGACGTCATTATTTATGTAATTAAATTCCGTATAGCTTGTAAGGCGGCTTGGATAGAAAAAGGTTGCGCGGCGCTACTGTTTTGGCAAAGTGGACGAGACGTGATAGGGGACAGAGAGAGTGAGAGAGTGATGGGGTGGGGGGCTCAGAAGAGAAGGGAAATACGACAAAACGGCGCCGCGATTTCGAAGATTGGGAATTAAGTTCAATTACTGGAGCTAAACGCTCCTCGACTCGGCACAAGTGACCAAGTCCCCGCCGCGATAACACTCTACTTCTCTGTTCTGCGCAGCCCCGCAGCCCCGCAACCCCGCACCCCACGCTAAAACCTAAAAACCATGACGCCGAATACTCGGCTTCCCGAGCGCGGCCACACTCCGTTCGACAAGTTGTCATGTACGCCCACGCGAATAGACCTATGTCGGTCAGTGTGGGTATCCTCCGCGGTAATGTTACGGTCATTAGAGGCCAGCCGCGGATCGGAAACAGCCCCCGGCCGTCATCGACAGATGACCCCCCGTCCCCGATATTGTCCGAACTCGGTAAAATACACGCCTGCTACGGGTCCCCGTCAACGTCCTACCAACGGGCTTCTGGGCCAATAACCCCAATAACCGTCAACGCCGGTAAAATTGACTGGGTAAGAGGGCCCCGGTCCGACTCGTCGGGCTCGTCGGGCTCGTCGGGCTCATCGGGCTCATGGAGCCTCACGCGCGACCGACGTACTACGCGTACCCCGTTCACGTGGGTGCGGTGTATCCGCGTCCCTTCACCCACGGGACCATTGTTCCGCGCCGGATGTCTCCTCGCCGGAAGAGCGCGGCGCGCTTCTCCGCTGACGAAGGTGGGCGTGACTGCGCCTCGGGATCGAGTTACCATTCGCGGCTCTCGTCCCGTTTTCTCCGTCATCTACGCCTCCTTTCGAATCTCCCCTCTAGTCCCTTGTCGGTCCCCTCGTTCCCGTCCACCGCCACTGAACGACCTGCCGTTATCGATAACCGACCGGCCGAGGACTCTTCGCTCCTCTCGGCCAGCAATACGGACAGACAGACGGTGTCGCGCGGGGCGTGAGCTATCACCGAGCCTCGTAAAATTATTATCATTCAACGTAATGCCACGTCTCGCGTCCCCGTTCTACCTTCCTTATGAATTGCGCGTCAATATTGTCAGAAGTATAATGTACACGTACGCGCGGAGGAAGGAGCTTTCGTTGAATCGCAATGGCCTCGCTTGCGCAACATCGCTTTCGAATTACAAGCTTCTGATAAATCCTGTCGTATTAATGACAATGGACGATCTAGCGGAATGCATAAGTATCGTATACAAGTATCGTGCGGTGGTACTGACGCCAGCTTGACGACCATGAGGAAGGAGCGGCGTTAACGAGCCCGATAATCACCGGACTTGCCTCACCGCTCACACACACACACACACACACACACACACACACAACCTTAAACGACGAAGCAATAGAAGAGAAACTAGAACTAGAATGAATTAGAATTTAGGGAAAAAAGGCTACGCGGTGTTCGATAATGCTTCTTCGTGTATTGGCCGTGTACGAAGACAATTCGTGAGGGAATCGCTGTAATCGTTGCTGTAAATTATAGGCGAGCTCGCTCTGTATAAGTCGCATAATGCACCGAGTACTCGACTCGCTCTAATAATCGTGAAGAGATGAAAGGATGAGAATGTCGGTTGAGCGGGTCAAGCATATTCCGATTAGTCGGATTCGTTGATGGCAGCGGATTAGCTGCTTTGACAGTATTGGCAATATTTTCTCGTGGCTCGAGGTGACCCCGGACGGACGGACGGACGGAGGGAGGAGCCTTTACGTTACTGTTGAAAAAGGGCGGGGGGGGGTGTTAAGGGGTAGCTCCGCTCCCACGTCGCTGGTGTACGTCCCGGGCGATCGCTTTCGACGCCTCAATTACGAGCTCACGCACGTGACTAAGTACTCGGCGTCTCGAGTACCCGACGCACCCGGGACGTAAATTACTCCAGCCCCGCCGCCATATAGATCCAGTCGGGGATCTCCCAGCAGCCCCTTGTGCGCAATATCCATGCCGATCGTTCATCTATCCAGCATCCGGGGCTAACCTTGATTTTCCACTCACCTGTCACCGCCCTCCCCGACGCCCCCTTTAGGAGCCACGGCACTCTTCTCACCGGGGCTCCAAGTCAAACCAATAAACAATGCCTTTGGGTACCCGTCTCCTCGCGGCAACAAATCTCTTTCTTTCTTTTTTATTTATTTATTTTTTTTTTAATGCCGTAGCCATTCCGATTCCGACGTGTCCCCGAGTATCGCGGCGAATGTCCGCTCCTTTCAATATTTTTCATTTAAAATTTCACATTCGTCGATCGCGGATAGATCAGCCGCTCCGTTCCGTATTCCTCCCCCCTCCATCCGTACCACTCACCGTCGCCAGTACCAGGCCAGTCCCAGGCCAGTCCCAATTCCACTCTAGCGCATGCCCTGCCCGAGCCTCCTCTTTTTTATTACGGGGTAATGGACAATGGTAGGGACAATAACGAGACGGTCCGTCGGCTTTATTGTCCTTCCTCCAATATTACACTTGGGCCTTACATAATGCCCATCCTTACGCGACCTCGCGCACGCTCACGTACGAGTAATAATAACGTTGATAATGTTGTAATTTGAAATAAATTATTATCTGTTTATTGTCACGTAAAGCCAACCGCGGTACGCACTAAATCCCGGGAAAATAACCGCGGGACGACAATAGGAATTCTTTCGCGTTATCGATACAATGAAGAAATTCATTTAATTTCAGGTAGTATAAATATTGTTACAGCTGACTCGCTCGCTCGCGCCAAGTCGCCTTAAGCGGCTATTCCTCCATTATTCGACGTAATATCCGTCTGCACGAAATCGAAATCGAGCCTCGTAGTCTCTTGTAGGAAAGCAAGGGATCCACGAAATAGAACGACGGAATAACGGAGAAAGAGAGAATGACTGTGAGAGAGAGATAGAGAGAGAGAGAGCGCGTGATCTTTATCAGATAAGGGGCTTTCATAAGCGCAGGCGTCGCTTCAGTGAAAAGCCGCGTTGGGCCCGCGTCGCTCGCGCTTCCCCCGGGAAATCGAGAAGAGTGTGATTTCCGGTGCGAGCGGGAGGCTTACGGAGCAAGTGGCGACCGCCCGAGGGCTTCGCTTCGTCTCTGTCTACGTATCCGTCGATCCCCTCCGAGCGACGTGCCTTAATTCAGACGACAGATAGGCTACTGAGTTCCTCGACAGCCCAACCCGCCATTGTCCGTCCTCCCGTTAGAGTGCCGGGCAATTTCCACGGTCCGTCCCCGTCCCCGTCGTCATCATCGTCGTCGTCGTCCCCGTCGTCGTCGTCGTTGTCGTCGGCGGTGCGGCCCTCGAAGATCATCGCCGCGTCGCAGCGTAACCAAGGAGTGGCCCTTGTCCAGTTGAAACGGAAGCTCCGTTCCTCCTCCTTCTCCTCCTCGTGGCTGTCGTCGTCGTCGTCGTCGTCGTCGTCGTCGTCGTCGTCGTCGTGGTGGTGGTGGTGGTGGTGGTGGTGGTGGTGGTGGTGGTGGTGGTGGTTGTAGTGGTGACGGTGACAGTGGTGCTAATATCGCGACAGTGGTGTCCGTCGGACAAGGGGGAGGGGAGAAGAGCCACGGATACTCGCCTCATCGGACTCGCCGTCGGCCGATGGCGCAAAGCGAGTACGGACGCTGATAGAGGCACAGAGGCTCGCGCTATCGCGCTCGTCACGCCTGGGGAATCCGCGCCCCCCCCCCTGCCTCCGTAGCACCGACTCTTTAATCGCATCCGGCGTGACTGGACTCGGCGGGGGAGTGCACGCCCAAGACGGAGGAGAGCCTTTAATTGAGGCGCGGCGAGCGCCGCCGCTCCTCCCAGCCGAGGATGTGCTCGAGGTTCGGCGACCTGGACGAGTGCGAGCGCGAACCTCGGACAGCTACGTCCTCCCCCGGAGTGCTCGAATGCCCGGACAATGCCTCGGGACAGGCAATCTCGGCTGTCGTCGCATCAGAAGAAGTGAGCCAGTGTGCCCGATGGCGTCCCCGGTCGCCTGTCCTCGTCTGGGCCGTTAGATCATCGGGGCTGCTGCTTGTCGATCACCGATAGCACCTCGTGAATGAACCTTGCGGAAAAGCTCTGCGCGCTCAGCGACCGCTGTCCTCGACGACATCCGGAGCAACCCGGGCTCCGGCACCCTCTACGAACGTACAAGTCGATCCAATACAGGAATATAAAGGATAAGGAGGGCCGTAGCAGGAGGCCGAGTCAAGGGCCGGGGGAAGGTCTGCTAATGAGGTCGTCGGCTCCACGGACTCCATAGGCTGCCGATAACGATAATAATTGACGAAGGAGACGTTTCCCGAGCACTCGTTAGTATGAATGGATTCGTGACTGGAAGTGAAGGCGAAGAGGGCGACGTGAGTGCTGGTGATTGCTGACGGACCAAGCGACAGGATAGTGAGTGCGGGTCGGAGGGGGAGGGTGGAAGGAGGCCCGAAGGGTCAGTAAAGTAACGTAGAAGAGATCCGGACCGCAGGGGGAGGTCGTCGCGCGTAGGAGCCGGACAGGAGGCCGACGCCGTCCTCACCTTCACGGGCAGTTGTTAGGCCCGGTTCGGCAGTGAGTCCTGAGTGCCGAGGGGGTGAGCGTGACGTAACCATGAGCCACAAAAAAGTCTGGAATTCGATCATGAAGCGGAGGAAGAAGAATCGGCTGGAATTCGAGCCGGAGAGTGGCGAGAGCTCGCGGAGCGTCTGTGAGTTCGTGATTATTTCGTAAATTCACTGGCGACACGATCGACACGAGCTTCCACCTCATTGGCTTTCTCTACTACTATCCCTCCTCGCCCATCCCCCCCCCCCCTCGCCGCAGCCCCAGCGTCCCTTTCGCTGACCCACCCGGTACCAGGGAGAACCAATAATTTACACGATGCATCTCTAAGTCCCGTACCTGGCTTCCTCTCCCTCCGTACTACTGCAGCTCATCAGCAAATTACCAATCATACTCACTCTAATTAAGCTTCAAATACGCCAACGCGCACATTTATCGTGACAACTTATGCGAAATACAACATTGCAAAGTAACGTGCTTTTTTCCCTCTCTTCATTTTTTTTTTTTTTTTTTTTTTTTTTTTTTTTTTTTTTTGTTATTGTTTTTGTTTTAGCAAGTGACATATATATGTATACATATATGTATATACATAAGCGTGAGCTTACGTATCGATGGAACGCCTCTCTCTTTCCCCGCTTCTTCTCCCACGCGCACATGTGCCAGTATTTCGCATGAAATGGCTAAATCGAGACACGGGATTAGGTTCGCGGCTCTAATGGGCGACTTAATCTCGCCGGAGGTAAATATTATGAAACCTAGGGTGAGGTTAGGATTTACAGACATTTTTCCAGGCCTTGTTCAGGCTGTTTTGAGGTTCGGTGGAAGCAGTCCCTCATATTTTATGCAGAGCTCGTCGACGCGGCTCTCCATTACGTTTGCTTCCTATTGTTGTGTGCCCTTCCTGGTCGGTGGCCACCGTTTCCTTCGACGGCTCGTTCACCAGGACTGTGGATCCCTTCGAGCGATACCATGACTAATCCTTACGAACCGTAGCTGGAGCGCCAAAGCTTTCCTTTCATTATCCCATTTAAAGCATCTGCCGTTGCCTCGCGAGGGGAATAAAAAATAAGCTCGAGCTCGCTCTCTTGTTCTTGGAACATTAATAACTTACGTACATCGATTACTTCGTAGGTTTCGTAGGTAATTTTTCTCTCTACCGGGAGCCACTTATACCCTCGACGCTAATAACTTTCAAACTCCCTGCCACTCCCTTCGAACATTGGCTTTATAAATATAATTTCAGCCTCGACGTACAAATGGCCCCCTTCGCCTCCTCCCAACAACCTCGTCCTTTAAACATTTAACATTGTTTTTACGCTGTAACTTGAAGAACAATTAACTGCGCATAATCCACAGCTGCCGACGTTCTATTACCTCGGAAATGTTATTGTTTTTAACGTGAAAATAATTCTCTGTGTGTGTGTGTGTGTGTGTGTGTCTCTCTCTCTCTCTCTCTCAGAACTCTCGCGTGGGGTATATTAAATAGATTTCATAGTCTTCCGCATATAGTTCGTTGGCCGAGCGAGCAGAGTTTCGATAAGCGAGAGAGAGAGAGAGAGAGAGAGAGAGAGAGAGAGAGAGAGAGAGAGAGAGAGAGACAGAGAGAATTTTTGATAAGCAATGTTTTCCAAAAGAGTCGTGGATGTCGATTGTCGTGCAGAAAGGGTATCGCGATATTACAAGGCACGAAAGTAATGGGGCTCGTAAGGCGGGAGAGGGCAAGAATCCTCGGGTAGTGTCGCGGATCCTTAACGAGAGGAACCATCGTTGCTCGTCAGGGATCGGGACCGAGGAGAGTTTCTCTTAGTTGAGGCTACAGGCCGTAGGCACTTGATAATACCTGTACGAGTCAAGGAAGTAAGTCATTGCGAAGCTCGTGCTAACGGCTTTTTAAACGAGACTGTCGTGTCTGTGAGAGTCCCGGTCGATTAAGGGCCCTGCTGCGCTTCTTGCCCGCGATGATGTCGAAGGGCAGGGGGAAGCGGTTCCTGAGGGGGGCCAGCAGTAGGAGACAGTAGGGCTCGAGCTGGTGGGCGATGATTTCGACGAGGCAGATTATGAAGGCGCATATGTAGCCGAAGGTGAGGACGGAAATGAGCTCGTTTACGAGTCCCCCGCCCTCCGACTCGACGACGTTGTTGTTGTTGCTCAGGATGCGCGCGGCCTGCTTCTGTACTTGGCGGGTGTTCGACCAGGTGAACCAGAGCCCGCACTCGAAGTGCCGCCTAAACAGGCTGTTGAATCTGCCCATGTAGGGCGATCCCATCTCGAAGGAGTAAGCCATGAGCTGCTGATTAAAGACCGGCTTGGCTATCTTCATGGCCTGCTTCTCGCTCGAGTTCCAGCTCCTGCCGATCTCGAACTCGGCCCTCACCCGGTACATTATGCACGTCCTGTTCTTGTACCTGTTGAGCAGCTCGATGCAGCGCGTCTCGTTTAATAAAAAAAGCGCCCGATCCTTGATCTTGTCGATGAAGGGATCGTCGTAGTTCGACAGGACAACGTTATAAGCGTCCTTGTTAATGTAGGGGACGAGCTTCGATTTCACAATGTCCTCGTAGGTGTTGATCTCCGTGGTCGTCTGTATGACGTTCATGTTGACGAATTGCGAATAGAACTCGGTGGAGAAGCTCATGGCGATTATCGTCACGCACATGAAGAATATCCTCTCGACGGTCTTGCGCGGCACGACGTAGGCGCTCATGCCCAGCAGTATCTGAAATATATTGACGTAGTTGAGCTGGATCTTCTTGACCATGAATATCTTTATGGAGAAGGTGACGGCCCCTATGATGAGCAGTATCGTGATGATGAATTTGCCGATGTAGGACATGTTCATGAAATTGGGCGTCGAGAGGATGGGCACGATGGCGAGGTACTCGCCGGTCAGGTACTCGATGGCCACCCTCGTCGTCAGGGGCAGCTCGTACGTCAGGGGCGAGGGGAGCAAGAAGACGTTCACGTCGCCGTTTATGAAGTGCTGCTTTGCCGACTGCAGGGAGTCGGCGAGAGTGCCGCTGCCGTTCTTGCAGTGAATGTAGAGGAGCTTGAAGTTCATGCTCTCGGCGGCGAGGACGACGAGGGGAAAGTACAGCTCGTTCTCCTGTATTCCCTGTATCTCGGTCTCGTTCGTGAAGGTCATGAACGGCGGGTAACTGCAGCCGAGCAGCTTCAACGGGTACTGGTTGACGTTCATCAGCTTCGTGGGGAAGAGGGAGACGCCGCTGCTGAAGGACTGCTTGATGAAATTGTCGTAGAATGGATTGTAGTAGTAGAGGGTCGGGGTCGAGCTCGGGTCGCCCTCGAATATCTCGATGACGGAAAAGTCGAGGAACTTGTGCTGCCAAGCGTATGCGAGTATCCTCTCGTAGTCGTGCTCGTACGTATAGTTATCGGCGAAGCTCATAATTAGGATCTTGGGCCGGGAGCTGTAAAAGTTGAACTTCTCGAAGGCGTCGATCATTTCCTTGAAGTTGTCGTAGCTCTCCTTGGACGAGTAGTGAAGAACTATGTAGAAAGTCACGTCCTTCTGGATCTCCCTGAACAGTTCGCTCGAGTCGTTGTTGAAGTCGAGCACGTGAAAGTCGAGCATCGTCGTCGGCACGTCGTCCATCACTCGCTTAAAGATTTCGTAATGCTGGTGGCTCTGCACGCCTTTCAGCTTGTCGAAGCATATCGTTATTTGGTAGACCTTGAATTCCTTCCGCAGCTGCTGGTCTATCATGTTTAGCCAAATATTATCGTCCAGCGGCTGGGATTCTCGAAAGGCCGCGATAAACAGTAACAGCAGACCGACGATCAGCATTGTCGACGAACTGCCGAGGAAATAGTAAGATAAAGCTGCTGTTAGAGCCACCGACTGTCCCGTAGGTATCGTCTGGTTCGAGTCTCTGGACTCGCGCAACCTGGACGAAAGAACTGAACCACACACAGGCCGTGATATTTCCTTGGAAATGAGTTGCCGACTGGCTGGCTAACGATCAGGCGCCCCAATCGAAAACAGCCAAATATCGATCTGTTTAGCCAGATAGTTATGGCCTATTAAGTACTTTCGATTAATATTTTAGGCAGCGAAGCAATTTAAGAGCATTTTCTCTCCTCTCCTCGAGCTATATAAATAGTAATAATACAGGAGCTTTAACAAGCCATAATGACAGTTTAAAGATAAGCAATTAATTTAATATACCATTTATATGTGTACGTACAGGGGCGGGTTAATGCAGTCCGAGTAAGGCAAGGAGGTGGTTTTTTTTTCTTTCTTTTTATAATTGGAATAGGCATTAAGTAAATATTTTCGTGAATGGTAAAAGGGCTCGAGTGCAGAAAGGAGCACGAAGGCTCGAGCAGAGCAATTTAGAAAATTTAACGAAAATAGGAGAACGGCCTGAATAGAGGAGGAGAGCCCCTATTGAGGGTAATTGAGGGTCGAATCGAAAGTAGCCTTTCTCCTTTCATCATAAATAAAAAGCAATTATTAACAATTAACCGCAGACCTCTTGTTTATCCATTAAGCCATTGTTAACGCATCATAAATAATATAATAAGCTTTGAATGGAAAAGTGTCGTTACGAGCTTTGCCGCTTTCACTAAACCTTTTATAGAAGCAAACGAAAACAAACGAAAACAAACGAAAACAAACGATAAAGTCGCGCACAAACGAATCAAGAAGTTCTTTTGGCTTATATTTAGCTCCATTGCTAAGGAGGACTTCCTCTACTATACCGAGACAGGGATCAGGAGCACAACAGAGGCGTACCTTTGATCCCGAATCATCGTCGATACGAACCGATTCCAATCGACTTGTCATACGGCAGAGTAAGTTTGTTTTGACTTTTAATTTTAAAGAATACCGAGGCCACGACGACACAGATCGTAACGTCAAAGCTAAATCTACTCGCTAATCCCCACTAACAACTACATATAAATTCTTTGCCAATTCAACGTGCACCAGGGGGGGGGGACAATTTGTATAATTTATATGATGCAAGTATGGAAAGAATGATGTCGAAGACATGCGATGAAACCTCTGCTTGGTTAGCTAATCATTAAAACTATTTACTCATCACTAATGAGAAAATGCAAATCTTGGATTAAACGTGGATACACGTGGTTGAGCATGCTTAGTCCGACGTTACTCCAGAATAAATTCGTGCTATCGTGTACTGCGCGAGACTTGATATCACGTAATCCAGTATGAATTACACACTGTTCTTAAGTTACGTTTATTTAGTTGAATGATGCCTTTTTGCATTAGAGATAATTATGTGGATACAGTTATGGCATTCAGGCTGATTATGCTCATTGGCTAAAGTGCAAATCGTTCTTCAAATGACGAGTGCCGATAAATCGAGCCTCGGTAGAGCCCCAATGGGACAAAGTCCGATTACATTATCTGCCGGACTGCTCTTATTAAATGCGTCACGGTTATTAAATGGACACGTGAACAATACTATTGGCCTCCTTTGCATCCCCTTCCCATCCTGTCAACCACACCAGGCCCGCTGTCCACGAAAGCTTAACGATTTCGTGTCACTCGAGACATCAGCTACCGGACCTTGTGCGTTGCCCCTGCGCGCTGCAACCATCCCAACCGGTATCCCACAGTTTTCCGTTCTGTCCATTCTACCGACCTCGGCCCGAGGGTGTATTTTTATACACGCGAGATGCATTTGAAAGATTTTAACGAGAGACAGCCTTTCGCGTCTACACCTAATCCTGCTCCCTACTCTTTTTCGCGCCTCCCTCGCATTTAAAACGAGAGTCCCGGGTCAATGATAATAAAATTTGAGGGGGGAAGAGAGAGCCAATGTATGTAAGCCGGTAGTAGTAAGCTTTTCTCATAAGATGAAACAAGTCCTCTTATTTTCGTCCGGACGTCACGTGTCGGCATGTGCAATAATAAAGCCGCGCTGCGTTCAAAGTATAGTGAAGAAGTGTACGAGCCTCTGTATGTGTGTGCGCGCGCGCGTGTGTGTGTGTGTGACAAGATAACGTATTGGAAATCGGATAAAGAGTAATGCTTCCGTGAGTTCGGTAACGCTTGTCGGCACTATTCTAAGACGACTATTATCGGCAATCATTATGTCGTCGTCGTCTATGCCTCCTCTCTCACCCGATCTCACCCGAGCCGCTGCTCCCCTAGCTGCACTTAGCCAGAGAAGGCCTAAATAAACAAGAAGCACTTTGTATTTCCGGCGAGGCGCGACCCGGCGGTCAACGTCAAATAATATCAATCACACCGAGTCGGCCCGGAAGCGCCAAAGGTTCCTTCGAGGCGTAGTGCCGCTGCGGCGTGCGCTCGCCGGGGAAGGGGGAGCTCGCCTTGGAAGACGGCCAGCCGGGGCACCAACCGCGGCGGGTGTCGTTTTGCCCTGCGCGGGCTTTTTACGCATCAGCCGGCACCTGAGCGGACGAGCTCCGTTGCCGGCATCGTATTCTCCGCATCTCCTCCTTCGCCCACTCCTCCTCCTCCTCATCCTCCTCCTCCTCATCCGCCCTGCCAATCTCTAAAGATCTTTATCTCCCGCGCGTGCCATTTTTCGGGATGGAAGCCCCTCTCCTCGCTCTTCAGATCCTACTCGCATCCTCGAATACTTATTGAGAAAGCTAGACTAAGCAATTTCCAAGGGAGATGAGCAGGTTCCTGATAAAGGCCCGACACTGTCATTGGCTACGCCCATTTACCGGAATAATTTCAATTGCTTACGGAACGTGCAGACGTTTGGGGGGTACGATGAGAGTATACGAAACCTGAGTACAAAAGACTACGAAGTCCAAAAAGTGGCATTCATAATCTACGTCCGACGATGCGAAAGCTCACGTTTTTGTCGATCAACGTTATTTCGATATTATTGAAAGCTCGCGATGAGCTTTGGGATGAATTTTCATAGATCGACGATCGGCGATCGGCAGGACGAAGCGCCTTCAATGCTATACGTAAATGCAAAGGACGTAAATGATGACGTCGATGAACGAGTCGCGTTCGGGATTACAGTGCGGGGATTAGCGTAGCGTGAAAAAAAATCTTATTGACGTTAAGCGAGAGTTCGACGCAAATGTCGAAATATTCGTTTGAAAAATCGAGCGACTGAATGAATGAGCGGACATTCGAGCGGTGAGCGTGACGAGCGAATTTGGGCAGGAGCAGAGAAATTTTATTCCTTTGCCGGATGAAACAGTCGAGTGGAGTTGTGTGCGAAAGAGTGGATTTCGCTGAAAAAAAAAAAAAGAAAAAAAGGTCAAATGTAAATAATTAGCTTAGAATTGGTCGATGGACATGACTGGATCGTCGGGGAAGGGGCCCGAGGCAATCTTTTTTAAATTTTTATATAAACAGAGACTCTGTGAGCTCGCGAGCTTAATTGATTTTTAAGCCTGTAAGTGACGTAAATTATGAGTTGAAACGCTGCCAGTACTTTCGTTGACGGGAAATAATGGCCGATTCTATGGCAAAAGATCGTCGAAGGCGGCGGAGGCGAGGGGGAGGGGGTGTACAGCGATAATGACCCGCCTCGGTACGAGCGCCAGTCAGTCAGCCTCACGGGGCCTGATTAGGGCCGGAATCTGCGTTTCGGGACCCGTGCGCGGCAGATCTTATCTCAGAGCTTTCTCCGTGATTGCGCATAAAAACAAACATGCTTAAGGGTCGGGGGAGGTACGGAACATAGAGCATAGACAGCGAACAATAGAGAGCTCATCGTGGGACCGTTCTCGCCGGATTCCTCGGTCCCGGGAATTTCCAGTCCCGCTCGAGTGACATATTCGCATATTGTTCGACGGGCCGCGAGGTACTTATGACGCGCCTCCCGCTAAAAATTATGCTAATGGAGGCTAGTAATTGGGCATTGTTCGGCACTTCTTCCCGTTCCCGGCCCTTGCCCCCTGTCCTACTTGCGATTCTGCATTATCTAATTTACGATAATAGACCGAGATTTCCTTATTTATTTATCATTCGATGACAGTCCCTATTATTTTCCTATCGGGGCCTTCTGCCCCAATCCTATTAGCGACTTCAGTACTTCCACCTTATACCATACAGATTTACACTCAATGGCTTTCCCTCTAAATGAGTACTTTCTAATTTTACTTGTCAAAGGCTTTATTTGTAATGTACAATCGTCCTACATTCGGCTCGAGCATTCGAAATAATTTCTTATTTATACTCCTATTTATACTAGACGCCATCTACAATTATCAACTTCAACTACTTCAAACGAAGGGGCTTTTGTTCTGTAAAATTAAAATTTTTTTTAATATAATATTTGAATACAACTGCATTCGATAAAACATTACTTTTAAACGCTTATCGGTATCCCGATAACATTTACAATTACAGAGAATTTTGAATGAATATTTCATATTACGATGATCGTAATAGAATGAGAACCCACTTTTTTTTTGCATTTTTTTTATTTAAAAATTATGTTCATTAATCATTTGTCCATTAGTATACGGACAATTGATGTTATTACGAATTATACAGAATAGAATTGTGACCTGACAATTTAATTCCTAAAATATAATATCGATAAATTTAATGTGACCTGCTTATTAATTAATACCTTCATAAAACTATAATAAGAAACTTATAATAAACTGTATGGAGAAGGTAATCATTAAAATACTATTATACTGCTGCTACTCTCTTAAATGCACGTGCAGCGAACGAACACAAACGCATGCGCACGGTCCAACACATACTTATGCTGATAATTTAAATTTTCAATAGACATTACTTATTTATTGCTAATTATTTACATAAACCTTATGCTATTTGTAGGGTACACTAATAACTACAGAAACTATATCTAAATTGGTATATTAAAAATTGAATAAATAATTTGTTTACAAATCGAAAAGCAGTAGGGGATGCAATGAAAGATTGACGAGTAAATAAAAGTAACGATAGTTTGATTTTAAAATGAAATGCGACGCACACTGTCCGGGTAATGCGAATGAATAAATATAAAGCAATAAATAAAAATCAATATGAATTTTTTAGTGTACACGTTCGGTAGTCGGTAGTCGAGGAGAATGGAATAGCAGAAGAAACGAATATTTTAATCTTTGAAGCGAGCAGAATGTCTTTATCTGTTTAAAAGTTGTATATTTATCTTAAGAGATAGCGGATTTATATAAAAAAAATGTGAAGCCATAATTGAGATCGCGTAACAAAGAAAAAGAATAATAAGAAAAAGAAGAAGAAAATCCTGCATAAATTTAAAAAGAAAGACTTTTAAAGTCCTCGGCTCAAGAAAAAGTAAGAGAAGGGGTAGGAGGGGGAGGGGGCGCAGAAAAAAATCTTAGTGGATTGGCCATTAAACGAAGAAGTAAAGTAAAGATATGAGCTCGGAGGTCACACCGCCGCTCGCCCGGATATTAGTGAGTAAGTCTTAAGTTGCGGTAGATGTTGCGTCGCTCGGAGCAAGAGGAGCAGGAGTAGGAGGAGCAGGAGGAGGAGCAGGAGGAGGAGGAGGAGTAGACATTGTTGTCGTTGGTTTGGCGCGGCTCGTAATCGTCAAGCTCTCATCGCCGGGTTTGACGAAACAGTCGAAATCCGAGGGGAGAGGCCGAGCCGTCAGACAATCTTGGGACAAGGTCTCGGCTTAACGGACCTTTACGACAGCCCGTATAAGAGTCATCGGGCCCATCGTCCCCCCCCCCGCCCCTTCGCGATTGTTTATAAGGACAGGCCGTCTTCTAGCCGGAGATCTAGAGCTCCCGAGTGGCGCGTAAATTTCCCTCCGACATCGAGCATCGAGTGTTGACGCCCGACGGGATCAGGAGACCGGCATCTGCTGGCCAGGCTCGAAAGGCATTCCGGATTCTGAGCGTCCCGGCGCTCCGCACTCCGAGAAAGGGGTTAGCGAGAGAGAGAGAGAGAGAGAGAGAGAAATAAAAACGAATGAAAGAAAGAAAAATTGAGCCCCGCAGACACGGGAATGCGCGCGGGTTTTCGGAGCTTCCTCTCGTTATCATGCAACCCCCTCTCCTCCACACAAAGGACCGATGCTTTTCAGAGGACATCAAAGAATCGTAGCGGGCTCGTGCTGATCCGGATGGTCAGCCCAGTATTCGAACATTTACAGCCCAGCGACCTTCCTCGCTCTCGTGCGCTTATGAAAAGTCGCCGATCCACAAGACGTAGCCGTTCGGCACGAGCCGCAAGGCCAAATATGCATACTAAGTATACCGAGCGAATGAAAAATATTCAATTACATCGCGTTGAAATGAATGATTAGGACTCGTGGGCCATTCGTAAGACCTGCTATCCTCACTTCCCTTGTTTCTCTTTGGAGGCGAAAGACGAGAATTTTATTTTAAGCAGCACAAAGAGCCGAACGTAAGGAAGGCACCCGCTCTGCTCGAGATTATATTCGACAATTGTTGACGTTAATGTTGAATAATGGCTCGACGACTCGAGCCTAATCATTAAACAAACAATTCCATCTTCTTAAAAAAAAAAAAAAAAAACAATATATATATATTATGTCTTTGCTCTAGATATTTCTATGTACGAAATCTCGTTTCGGAAAGAAAAAATAATTAGCAATAATTTATAATCGTAATCGATAAAAGCTGCGCTCCCCCCCCCTCTCTCTCTCTCTGAAGATAAAAATAGCCGGGGAATAATGTATTGAATGTGAATTTTAAAATTCGAATGCCGAGCTCTTGGACATGTCTGAGCGGCAGCCGAGGAGGCTGGGCAGACAGCATTGATTAAATGATAGGCGAGGAGAAGGAAGGGGAGTGATTAGCCGAGCGAGCCGCGGCTTAAAATCAGAATCCTGCGTGTACATATTAAATAATGGCGGCGGGCGGGCATGTATGGATGGAGCCGAGCGATCTCCCGAAAGCGGACAAGTCTTTTTTAGAAAAAGCGCGCAGCATCTTAGGATTCCGCTCGAGTCTCATATCGTCTACGTAGCGAAAAGGATACGCGTCTGCGGAACGATGTGATCGTGATGTGAATGACAATTACGGCATCAGACCTCGGCCTCGAAGACCCGCGCAGAGTCGCTCTCTCTCCCTCCTCTCTCTCTCTCTCTCTCTCTGTTTCATTATTCGACGGAAGATCGCCTCGGACTCGGAAGCTGGAAAGGGTCGTGCATTTTCTCTTATAACTTTTTTTGTTTTGCCTCGGGACAGGCACTTGATCCCCGGCCCCTTGAAATTTGTCTAAAAATACTGTAATTGCGTGAGCTAAGCAGCGGTTGACAGTAATCCGACTGGTGCCCGGGAGCGGATGCCCCGGCAGATTAATAAGAGGAACGGCCCAAAGATCAGTCCCTTTCGCTACACGCGCTCTTAACCGGCTTAATTGAATAAAGTAACAAAGCCCCTCGTGGCGCGCATTTCTTAGCAGAATAATGGGGACGAGGCAGACTCGAGTTAGCGACCCTCTACATATATATATATATATATACATATACATATATATTTGTGTGAAAGCGGCCGATACTGACCAATGCTGACCGATGCTACAGGATGCTACGGGATGCTACGGGATGCTACGGGATGCTGACCGACGTTACCGAGCACTTGCGCCAACTGACCGAACGAATACGTTACCCTTTTTCCCGAGCCGAGCACTAATCCCTTAATCTTAACGCTAATCCGCCAAGGGGCTAATAATTAATAGCTTTTATGGGAAAAATTATATAGAGTAGTAATTTGTCGGGTTGGAACAGTAGTAGTAGTAGTCGCCGCTGCCGCCGCCGACACTTGTTACTTATTTACACTTTATCCATTAGCCACGGAATCATTTCATTAAACACAAGCTTTATCTTTGTTTCAGGTGAGTTAAAGTCACTTTCGTTGCCTCGAGGTTTCCTGCCTGAGCTAACGGAGCATTACGCACAAGGTAATATATAAGTGCTGTCTGACTTTCGACCATATAGCTAGTAGCTCTCTTATTAAGCAATAAAGTCCTTTACAATAGCTTCATAAGTATTATAGGCGTTACACGTATTATCAGTAACGAGGGGATCGCCGAGACGGCTTCCCCCTCAAGCTACCCGTCGTTGAAATATACCGACCGACGGTAACGTTCGACGCAGAGCATTACGCTAAAAGGTACGGGACGCGCAAGGGCAGCAATTCAAATGTAACGAATCGCTCGTATTTTATTCGAGCTGATTGAAGGTGCATTTCAGCCATATTATTCAGCTGATATTATCCTGTCGATGTAATTAAATAAAACGAAATTCCGTACGGCCGACGATAATCCATATTACATTGATGTAAGAAGCACGTACTGCTTCGCAGGTATCGGCGAAGAAAAATAAAGAATCGTTTAATGATTCATTCATTGAATGACGGCGGCTCGGCTTGACTCATCCGCCTTCTATCCGTAATTATTTCATCCTTGGCCGTGAGTCGTGGAACGTGGAAAAACGTTTATACGACAAAAAGGAAATAATTTTTTGATTCTGCAGGTCTCCCGAGCAGGAAAACGCTAATGTATTATTAATTGGATTGTAATAGCTGCAGTAATAAAGTTCTGGGTTGCTTTTAAAGACTCCATTAGATGCTTGTCAATGTAAATATGAAAAGCCTCTGGCATATTTAACTTTCTCATCCAAATATTGAAATCGTATGACTAATGCGCCTAACGTCGAAGCCTCAAATTTTACGAATTTATCATCATTACGCAGTTTTAATTTCCAACTCAACAGCATTATCAGTTCCAAAGCGGAGCGCGGATAAGAATTTCTTAAAATCATGCACACCCGTCATCGCCTACGCAGCAACGAAGTATAACGTAAATAAATAAAACATAACATGTTTAAGGACTTTCAAACGCCTCCGTAGTTTTTACCTTAAGAACAATGCAAGTTCTTTTGCATGAGAAGGAATTGTACGGGAGGAGCAACCGTTAAGGAATATATTGTAATTGTTAATACACCGTGTCATTCGTACTGATGTCCTACTCCGATGATTGTCGATACATTTACAGAATAATCTAGTGATTATCAGAAAAAGATGATTTTATCGTTTACCTCGCTTCCCAGCCAAAGTTATCGTCGCTATTGAGCTTTTCAACAATCATCTAACGTGTTCCGAGATCTTAAAAATGAGATAAAAGTAATACTGAAGCGTTTGGAATAGCATGAAACGGCGGGGCAGGGGGGAGAATGAGGTTATAAAGGTAGTTGTTGCCGACGGCGAAGGAGATAGAGCAAGGAAAGAATTTTATTCGGATGCTTTTCTTTTATTCTTCTGTAACGGAAATCATTTGAAGCATCTCTCGTTCACGGAAGAGCCGGAAGTTTGGCCAGCTAATTACGAATAATACTTATATCCCTCGTGATCTTCACGGCCGAGCTTCCCCCCCCCACCTCCTCTCTCTCTCTCTCTCTCTCTCTCTCTCTCTGTTTAAAATCCCGCTGAAATCCAAGCAAATCAAGGTCACGATCGACACAGACTAAATTCACTCAAATATATATTTCCATTTACGATCCTCTTCTTATTTCTAAATTCTCTAATGTTTGCTTTAAATTCGATATAATCGATATAATTCGGCCGAGTGGATACCGTTTGCGCTTCTAGAACAGTAAATACATATACATTTGCTTGATTAAAGGAGAAAAGATTACGTACTTTCGTTAAAATCTCGTGATATAAAGGGCGATCCCCTACGTGCATGTATTTAAACATGTGCATACACGATAAACGTATACATATACAAAAACACACACACACCACACACACACACACACACACATATATATATATATATATGCACACGTGCGTATAGGTGGGGCGAAAAAGTAAATGGGAAATTTTTTCCAAAAAGTCGAGCACTAAAATTAATTAATTTCCAGAACATCGTAAAAGTGGCCTCGAGCAACCAAAAGACTAAACAAAAACAAAAAACGCGAGTCGGTTAGCTCACCGTAAGGACGGAGCCCGTAATATTTTTACGTATTAGAACTATAAAAAGTAGGGGGAGGTTTCGCGCTGTGGCGTTGCGGGGCATGTAAATTCGATTAGGAGCGTTGTTATGAGGGGTGGAGGATGGTTGGATGGGGGGGATGGGGAGATTGGGAACGGGCAGCCATTGCGTCGAGGGATAAGTGAAATTGGCCTCGTGTTAATGACCGGGGACCGAGGCTAGAGTCACGTATCGTGTCGACGCGTAAGCCCAGAGTCTGTTGGATGGCCCGGGTCCGTTTCTACCCCCCCTCCCGCCCCGACCCCCACGATTACCCCTCACCAGTTCTCAGCCAAGTGAGAGACGCACTTGCAGCTGCAAGTGACATGTGCAGCCGCCGTTCCGGTCTTGCCTCTTTCCGGCCGTATGTCCACTGCGCCTCTCCAGCCCTTCCGCCGACTACATCGGGCATATATCCTGGCCCGAGGACCTCCTCGCGCATTGTTCGCTAATAAAAATCACTAGCGTGGCCTTGTCTGGGGATGGAGCGGGTCCTTGGCTACGGCGATGGCTCCGCTGACGGCGTCTCTCCCCTCAGGACTAACTAACCAACAACGATATTCATGAATAATTAACGATCCTTTTTCAATACCCCCCCCCGCCCACCTTGCCCGAGCTTTATCCTTTCCCACCAAACGTCCCTACCGACCACCTTGAGTCTACCTTGACCAAACGTTTCATTCGCAATTACCACAGATCGCTTATTCCCAATTAAAATAAGTAAGCCCTGCTCCTCCGCCATTTCCCTCAATTTCCTGCTCCTCACCTCATTGTTTTGCAAATTATTATTTATGGCTGGCTTGCGAATTATTTTACGAGAATCATGCATTATCGTTAAAGCGATGTATCATTGTTTGTCCTTCTTCTTTAAAGGCTAACACATGCTTACGCCGATTAATCATGTATGGAGGAGAGACATAACGTGCTCGATAGGATACATTAGGATCGTGAATCTCCGAGCGGAATCGGAATCAATTAATTTGTTAAATAATGAAAATTCGATGAAAAGTCTATATAATTTCCTGTATTAAAAGACTTTTCCCTTTTCATCGTTAGGATCACGTAATCGGTCCTGCTATAAAGAATTTTATTTGTATACGAGCCATTGTTTTATTTTTACAGTTTACATATCATTTAATGTGAAAACAGATGTTCTCCGGTCCCTAATTCATTCGAAATAAATTTGACGTTGTTAGATTAGATATTATTTGAGTCGATTGCTATGCGTACGTGACTATTTCGAGGGATTCGCTCGGTAATTGCCCGTGATATTCTCTATAGAAAGTATTCCGCTTACTAATTCACTTTGTCGATTTGAGCGAATGAATAATGACAATATTACCCTTAAAGCTTTACAATAACTCATACTTGCGAGCCGATGCGTGTATATATATTTTGAGGAAATAATGTCTTTAAAATTTGTCGGATAGCAGAATTTTCCATTTGATTGAGGCACGCAATAAATTATTAGATAATAGTCTCGGGGCGATGTTATTGTAGGCGAAAGTTATTGTAAGTAATATAATTAAAGCAATAAATTTTAAAGATTCATTGCGGTAATAATAATGTATTGGTATAATGGAGGATGGCGTGTACGTACGCAAACGCATATATATATATATATATATATATATATATATAGATATATTAAAATGCAGACAATAATGTTTTTCCCTGTGAAGGTTAACATTTCTCTTTCCGTCTCTATATAAACAACATTGTGAGGCAGCAGAAGCAGCAGCAGCGGCGGCAGCTTTTCTTAAATTAAATCTCCCCCGATGGCATTACAATGGCAAAAGAAAGTGAAATGCGTAGTTGCAACTCCGTACGTGATGTGAATATTAGTTTTGCGCTTCTCGAAAGGAAGGAGAACGAGGCATTCGCGCTCTTCCTGTTTTCGTTGCACTCAATTTTTATAATCATCAAGGAGGATATTATTCCAATAGTACCGATATCGATATTTTAAATATTTTTATAAAATACGCGCACCCACGCGTGCATTATCTTGCGTCTATCTATCGTATGGCCGTATGGTATAGTCTCTTCGCTATTGTACGAATGCCCGATTGTTTCTATGAATTACAATCTGTTGCCTCGACAACGAATCTTATTAGCGGTTTTCATGTGACGGGCAGCCATCACCGAGGAGATGCTCGTCCATTGTATTGAAACGGCTGCCGATTTCGAACAGAAGGAAAATTATACGGTCATGAGTTGGATGGTGATTTGGTTTTCGGGATTATTGCGGTTATTGCGGTTATTGCGGTTATTGGGGTTATTGGGGTTATTGGGGTTATTGGGGCGGGGGGTGTAAGGGACGGATATTTTTGTCGGGCCACTCGTGAGCTCATAAGTCACGGACAGACCGAAACGTGAAAGTGGACCAATAGATTTAGCCGTCGGTGACGTTCCCGAGGCGAAGACATCTGGAGCTCCACCTCCTCGATGGCCAAATAAGAGTCGGAGGGAAAAGTCGGGCCGGGAAATGTGCAAGGAGGCCCGTATGAGGAATGGTATTGTCCTCGCTTCCTCCTCGTTCCCTCGTTAGCCGAGTCCTCTCCGAGCGACCGGACGTCGGCTCGATTTCGCAGGAGTAGTCGTACATCCGTGACGACACTCCAGTTGCCCGATTCTCGAGCGGCACGAGTGTCACTTCACCCGCAGGCCTTCGACGGCTCGGGCCGGACGAGCCTCCGCCTCGAAATGGGCGGTTTCGCTTCCAAGTCCTCCGAGACACAAGGCTTTTGTTGTTACTCTCTCCCTACCTCCCTCCCTCCCTCCCACACGCTCTCTCTCTCACAGACAAACACTATCGTTGCTTAGCGCGAGCACGTACACGTGTGTCTGTACACCGAAACGGACTTTGATGGAGTGGCGAAAAAAATACTGGCAACGATGTCAATGATTGTGTTTATTTTTCAGGGAACGTAAATCGAGCAAAGCTCAGCTGGATCTCATTCTTTCAACGCGAAACCCTATTTAATTTTATCTTTTTTTTTTTTTTTTATGTACTCTCTCTCTCTCTCTCTCTCTCTCTCTCTCTCTGACTAATCGAAATTCCCATTTGCATATTTGGATATTCTTTCCTTACAAACTTTTTAAAGATAAAAGAAGCAAGCTCCCGCATTACTCGCATTAAAACAATTACGACTCTGAGCTGCATGTGTACATGCGTATCAGACAAGTACACATAATGCCAAGTTTTTATTGTATTTTAAGTATTATTCGTTTGTCAGTGTATATAATGCTATAGATGCACGAGGTAATTATTAAAAATCCCAGCCCCAGCCGGATCTAAAATGATTTCCACTTATTGAATGTAAATGCTTTATTTGCCTTTAACAAAAGGCCCGCTTTATTGCGCCTCCTTTTTATTTTCCGTCCAATTGCATTTTATTTTAATTTTATGAAAATATGCGGATGCTTTAAAAAATTTTAAAGCCAGTGCGAGGACACGGACTCTGTTTTGAGATACTCAATGGCCGCAGTCTCGGCGCCTTCGCTAAGTGCAATTTACTCGAGTATGCTTTATACCCATACTTGCGCGATTTGCCCTTTCTTCCCCTCGTCCATACATTTCTTCCATTCGCAAAAGTTCACGCCTTTCGCTCCGAGACGATCCTTAAAAAAAAAAAAAAAAAATCTATCCTCTAACATCAGTTTTTTTTCCTTTCTTTGCTTTTCCTTTCTTTTCTTTTCTTTTTTTTTTTTTTTTCAACCCGCGCGCTCGTTCTTACCACTTTGGGTAATTATCAGTTCAATGGCAGATAAATCAATCGCGTAGCCACTATAGGTCTGCCCTTTAAAAAAGATTTTCTTCTTTCAATGCCCGGGAACCGACTGAGTTTGTCTAATTTTAATTTTATTAAAACTTTATAAATCGTTAAGCGTACACAGAGCGAGCAAAGCCTTTCCTCGCTTTTTTATCAAAACTTGGATTTTTCTATAAATGAAAATTAAAAGTTTCTTCATTCTTCTTCGGGATATTCCTCCCATCGTAAGAAAGTTATCGGTGACGTCTGCGCACGTATACCACCAACGTCTTATACATATTAACGGTTATGTTTTTATACGATTTATAAAAAGTTTAAACCGAGTTTACTTTACGAGTAAGGCTTTATGGTTGCGTAGATTGTACTTAAACATACAGCTTCGAAACTGAAAGGGATATATAAATAAATTGGAAAGTGTTGTATTCGTTAAACTTTTTTACTACCTTTATCACTTAGAAAAAATAGTCATACCATAGCGGGCTTATTTAAATAAATTACTTTTCGAAACAGTTATTACGGCGTTCAATCCCTCGCCTCGTATTAAATCTTCCATCGCCATGTATTCTTTGTAGATCATTCTTTTGGCTGTAGGAGCCACACGGCAATAATAGCAATAATTGCGAAGGAATGACTCGGTCGATGATCGCGCGAGCAAGTATTTCCAATATTACAGAGTAAGATTTACTGAGAAAAATTTCGGCAGGGGTGGGGTGGGGGGCAAGAGAGGGGCATTGTTTCGTGAAAGGAAAAAGGCAAGTAGAAAAAGTTAGGAGCTGGTGAGTAAAGAGGGAACGATCTCGACAAGGCTTTCTCGCACTCGACACGAGGCACGCGCGCGCCCCGATGTATTTACGAGCGATTCGCGTACGCTCCTCGGCAATGATTTCGCGATTCCCCGTCGAGCCGGAAGTACGTGCGGCGGCGGCGGCGGCGGCGGCGGCGGGCCGCGGGCCCGAGTCGAGATACGTACGAGCGATAGCTCGGTAGATAGAGCGGCGTCGATGGGGGCGGTGGGGACGTTGGGGGGGGGGAGGTGGGAAAAGCGAAAGGAACGCGCCCGAGTTGAGAAGAAAGGCGCGGGACTCGGCGCGAGGGCCGCGGGACATCGTTAAATTTTATTTATGATGCAGCGGTGGCCTCAGGCCAGGTTAAGACGCGCCAAGGAATCGGCCGCGCGCCGCGTTCGAGCGGCGATGCGCGAACTTTTGCGGAATCGAACGCGGAATCCTGATTCGAGAGGTTGGATTCGGCGAATATAAGGCTAGAGCTTCGCGGTCTTATTTTACATTCGCTTACCATCGGGACTAGATGGAGATCTTCATCTTCAGCTGGCTTGACTTTTCGCTGATTTACAGAGATCCTCGTCAACTGGAGGATACCGAATTACCCTTTATTCACATAATTTGGATTTTTATATTTACAAAATAGTCTCGGTTCGCGCTCATCAGCATTCTTTATTCATTGTCACCGGAGAGTCATGAAGTAAAAAAAAAAAAAAGAGGTTTTTCAATTTAATGTTAATGGGCATGTTTTCTGTAATTGTCGAGTATTTGAGAATTATATTCCGTAAGTTGGAATATGTTTGCTCGATGTTTCGATTGAATCGGAGAGCCAATGGACGCTGCCAATGGGCCTTATCTCAAGTTGATATTGTTCCATTTCAATGAAACTGTCTGTATGCGCGATCACAGGCAGCAGAGAACAGCCACTCTACATTTACAAACTAAAGGCACTCGTCGATATTTTTCAGCGAATCGTCTTTGTACTCTGTCAAATATTATATTTAAGCGCAGAGCCGATGTTAGAAAACATTTTTCCCAGCTAAGTGAAAACGTTGTTTTAATTCGATCACGAGTACGCGAGCTGGGAAGAATTAGTGAGCCTCCGATGCGGAATGAGTGCGTGCGCAGAGGTCGGATTATATTGAGAACGACGCGGCGCTTTTGGATAAAAAAACCGACGTCGAATGAAAGGGCAGAGGTGAGGTTGATTGTCGCGTTTTCTGCGACTCCTGCATATTTGAAAAGGGGGGATGGGCATGGAGCGGAGCATCCGGTCGGCTGGCCTTGGCTCGCGATCGAATGGCCGCGGGAAGGAGAGACATCTGTCGATTCGTCGTAGATGGACGTCGAGGAGAAAAAAAGTTAGATCTCTTCGTCCGGAGCGCGGAGCTGCTCGCAGACAGAGGGGGTGGGTGGGGTGGGTTGTAGTGGGGACCCTATTCTCCGGTTCACGGAGATCACCTGCGCTCGGTCCTTAAGGAGGCGGATAACCGGGCGACGAAGGTCGCCGGGTAAAACGAGGCGCTCCATAAAAGTTCCAGGATGATGTTTACGAGGATGAAGGATCGTCGAGTCGCTTTTCACAACGTGTCCGCTGGCCAACTCGGTTCTATGTACGAGCCGATGAAAGTAATAATCCTCGCGAGTCTCGTGAAGTCCCTTCTCCCTCGTAATAATCCGTGAACGCTTATCGATCGGATTTAGTAGGCGAGGAGCCGACGTCGCGTATACCTGAAATTCGGATTCGCAGGCTTTTCTCAGACAATGCAGAAACCAGCAAAAACTTGTATATACCCTCGGCCTCGAATAAATAAGCACAGAACGAGCGCTCGAGCACGATTATGCGCCCAATCCCCATCCCCTCTTCGATAAGGCACCTTTCTCTTCTTGGGCACTCGCGAGTGGCGCCGAGTGTCATAAAACACCGTTTAATTTCAATCATGACAATCGGTGGCCTTTTTTCCCCTCGATATCTTTTAATCCCGGGCCTGCGAGGCTCGACTCGAATAGCAAATTGATCTGGAAATTATAGGTAAAGCGAATGGGGGATTCGTTGCCGATGGTCGATAGATCCCATCTCCGAGGCTCGATCTTAAACTTAACTTCGTACAAATGCACTTTATGCCGAAATCCAGGTGTTTACGACGAAGTGTTACGTAATGGACTGGCTGGGAAAGCTGGGATAGCTGAAACGGTCTTATTATTATATATATGCTGTGTCTTATCGCGTTGGCCTATCGGCGTCGAGCGTTTATTTTAACTTATTCGGATAAATGAAGGGAGCAGAGGATAAACGACTCTGACCGATCGACGATTACTGATCCGATATCCGACCCCCTGATCTCCTTAATCGCGACGATTTTTCAGCATCACCGCCATTAAATTACCCTGCGATCAGGCATGTATATTTTCGCGCTCCAACTCACCAACTCCTAACGTAATTGGATAAAGGGACTCGCGCTCGTAAACTTATCAAGCCTTTAATTCGTAAATTAACATCTCCGTGTTTTTTATTCAGGGGGTCGGGAGGTGTTACTCGCCATTAATACAATACATTAACGGAATACTTATTTCTCAATTTTTCATTACTCAATCTTAGCCGCGTACTCGGACGGAGCATTCATTTTCCAAGTTTACCTTTAAGCGGAGCCGAGATTCAGGGGATTACGAGTATTTGGTAACGAGTATTGAGATCGTGTAATTAAAGGGGCAGGAAAACGTTTTTCTCATTACGCAGCCATATGGATTGTGGCTTTGTGTTTTTTTTTAGTTTAATTTTAAAATCCCGATGATTTTCCAATGACGTGAACGTGGAGCAAGAATTTAGACGTACGGAGCGACGTAATCGGATACTTTCGAAAGGAAAGGTAAAAATTTTCATCTCGTTTATAAAAAGCGAATGAATACATGGTCTGCGTTTAATATGTTGCGTATCGCTTCGGCGGAGATTCTTTATTGAGCTGCCCTGGCCCCGTCCCGGCCCGCCAATCTGCCCAACACAACCTGCTATTTACTCTTTATAAGAAATAGGCCTTTAAGCCAAACGATTGTAAATAAACTAGTGACATTATTTGTTTCAGGTGAGTCTTTAGTACATAGGGGCACGAGGCCCGGCCAACAAACAATTCTCCCAAGGAGCTTGGGGTCTTGGGCTGTCCGAGGTACTGTTAATGCTTCTTTGGGGCCGCGTCTTCGATAATTTGCAGAGCTTTGTAGAGCCAAAGGCTGTGCAACGAGGTAATAATCGAAGCTATGGTGGCACGACGACTTCCGAGGGAAAATCGAAGTCAACTCGGCTTTGTAAATAACAGTGTCACCTTCGTCAGGCGCTGACGCCCACTCGGCGACTATAAAGAAGTTGTAGAAAGAGCGGCTATGCGGGGGTGGGGGAAGAAGTCCCGGTGCTCTCAAAACCCCGAAGATCAAAGAGTCTGCGGGAGCAAAGACGTCGAGGGGCATAAAACCGTGGACGGCGACGGCGTAGAGCACAGAGACTTGCTGGTTTTACTCTCTTTCGCCTTCTCACATTATGCAAAACGACCCTATTTACCCCCCACCCACCCCCACCCCCCAACCCATATCAGAAAATTTATAAAAACATTAAAAGCCGTTTGCCCCTTGCGCTAACACCGCCATGTTTTGTCTCACGCCATACGACTTCTCTTTTTTCTATCTTTAGTAATCCATAATGTGGGGACGAGTCCGAGTCCTATAAATATGGAAACAATTGCATTCTGAGGCATCATGGGTGGCGCTGTCTTGTTTGCACTGTGAGGTAGTATTGCTTGTGAACCAATAGTTGAACGCAAATTTTTTATAATTAAACGTCTGGCAGTACTCTCAGTAGACGAATTGGCTGCTTAAAACCGAACTTGTTTATCTTAGGAGTTGTCCGCTTCTTGAATTAATAACCCTACTAAGCTCATTCTACAAATATTATTCTAGTTTCAATGCTAAATACGTATTGTACTTTAAATGATAGTCGAGAGGAAATTTAAGAAAATGTCGTATATATTTACGTGGCCGATTGCATCTACAATGTAGAGAAAATAGAAATGGAAAGTGACCAGCCTCGACATTAGCAACCGCACATATGATTTATTTACAATTAATATCATGGTGGAGGACAATGGCTGGCCTATTTTTACAAAATCCTTTCGAACGCACAAGAGGCACGTCGATATTTTATGATGTAAAATGCGTCGAAGAGCGCAACAAAGGACATGATCTTTAGCGTGTATTAATTTTTCCTTGTGAGCATACGAGCTTTTCAAACGTGTTGAATTTACTTGAACATGAAAGGCAGCGTTTGTTATATAATATCGCTCTGGCGATTCTGGCTCGGGAGATTTCTCTAATGAAACGGCATAGAAATAGAAAGTAAGCGTCTGAGAGAGAAAGAGCGAAAGGGGTTGAGGGGGAGCGAATAAAATAATTTCGCCCGAACGAGTATTAAATGCGTTTTCATTTTCACTGTTGCATTAAACGCTTATAAGTATTGGAGCGAATGATTTGATTTCCTGTTTAATTCGAGGAGAAAAGGAGGAAGAGCCTCCCCCGGCACAGTCCCTATAATCTTTTTTGCCTTTTTCAGTCTTCGGCGACAAATTATTTATTACCAACGTCGCTTTTACTCGAACGATCAAAATTTCCGAAAGCCAATGCTTTATTCAGCCAATAAAACACTTGACGAGTTTATGAGAAATTAAAAATTTATCCGTTATTAATTTTCTCTCTAAATACATTAGATGATAAATTGTCGCTTTCCCTTTCGACTTTATATTTTTATCTTCTTCCCGAGTCGAGTGTTCGCTATCTCTCTAACGGACATGCTATTCTCTAAAGGATATGTAACATTATGGATCGATAAGTTGTTAAAAAACTGATATTAAGTAATAAAAAGTAAATGGCGCTTATGCTCGGTAGGGAAAGCTCATTTGGATGGGAAAGGTCGAGACATTTTTTCATAAACAAACGTCCGAGGAATGCGTTGTATTGGGAATTATTGTAAAAAGCAAAAGTCGCAGAAGGCGATTACGTGAAAGTTTCAATGTAAAGGAATGTATTTAAGCCGTAAATATATGCATCGCCGAAGGTTTTACGATTTTCTGCTATGCATTTATATAAGACGTATGCATGTGTAAGAGGTCAAAGCCAGCGGTCCATAATTTTCGAGGGTCGTGGCGTGGTATACGTATTTTCTGTTATTCGCTGTGCGGGGAATAAACATCTCGGTCGACGAAGTCCGCCGAATAGGTTTCATGATAAATTCCTGATCTTAAATTGAAGTTGACCACCCCTGGACTTATAAAAGCGTAAAAAGCTCGAGGCGAGTGACGCCATTGGCCATGCGACACGCGTAAAGTTTGAATGCAACGGAGTAATTCATTTACCCTCGTAAAACTTTGAAGCTCTCTCTCTCTCTCTCTCTCTCTCTCTCTCTCTCTCTCTCTCTCTGTCTCTCTGGAGATAGAGATCTCTCCAGGACCTTTTAAGCGTACATCTTGAATTGAATTTCGAGCCTCCCTCGTAAAGTTTTTAATCCGTTACTTTGGCCCGAAGAGCGTTGATGGAAAAATCCGAAATTCCCGAGGGGCAGGGGGCGGGCCGATATACCTTGCCGATTTTTTTGGTTACTGTGGTTACGCCTCGGATGTAATTGGTTGGAGTTAGAGGTACTCGGGAAGAAGTAGTGCGGAAGTAGGTCATCTACTTCCCCGCGAGCGAGAGGATCGTCGTCGTTGCTTTAAGGAGTCCTCGTCGTCCTTCGATTCCTGATAATTCTGCCCTCGAGCCGGCCTGGCGCATTGATAAGCTCGCAGACTAGCTCGCCCTTGATGAGAGAGTCACTCATCCTTCTCTCTATTATCTACGAATAAGAGGACGCCCTCCTGGCGCAGCCTCGGCCGCTTTCCGGGTCGAGAGCAAAGTGGCCCAACTATAACAATGCCTCGTAAATGAATCTCGCTCTCAGAGCGCACTCGAATGTATAAGAATGCGCCTCGGTCATAAACCATACCCCCGACTCATCCCGCCCCCGCCCCCGCCCCAAACGGGCTGCATTCGGCCGCCCCTGCGCCCCACGGCCGCCGCACATAAACTCCGGCTAGAAAAGCCTCGTAAACGGCCGCAGCGGCAATCGGACTTTTATATCCCTCGCCATTCGGAGCTTCCTTTAATATTATCGATCAAAAGAGCTGCTGCTGCTGCTGCTGCTGCTGCTGCTGCCGCTACTTCACCTCTCGCAATCCCTCCTCGCAATCCTGCGTCTGCCGTTTTTTATTACCTGTCCCGACGCGCCGTATCGGAGCGCCAAATGAACTCACTGTAAACAAAGCCGTTTACATCCGACTTCTTGGCTTCGCTGCGCCGCTCACATACACTACCACTCAGATCTCAGCGCAGACTCACGTAGTAGTAGGCTTTCATTAACGAAAGTTTAGGCCTCAATTATCTAAATTCTCCTTTATACGAGTTGACCGAGCTGACGTTCCCTCACCTCTTCGTCGTGCGTCTTTACCAGCCGAGCGACACCGAAAGCGACGGAATCCCCGGCCCTCGTGCATTATTCCCGCCGAACGGTACATCAAATGAAGTGATCGGCCCTTTCGGAACATACGGTTTTCATGAGCGAAACGATTTACGCCAGGGTTCGACTTTTTCTTTAATCGTCCCGCCGACGTTTTTATCGCCCCCGTTCATGGCTGTAAATAAGAGCAAATAAAAATACCCTTTCTCATGAGGATGCATGCAGAACCGCGTGCGCGAGCATGCGCTTGTACGTACGTGTATTTATATTTATTCGTAGAGGCAGCGAGTTTAGACGAGTGTGCAGCACTAACTGGCAGGATATCGTCGGCCAGATAATATTATCGCTATCATGGAAATATTAGTGTCAGGCCTGATATAATACAGGCTGCGCGCTAATGATTACAGTTTCGCCCTTATATCGATTCACGAGCTCTTTCGACGTTAAATTACAATAACGTGCGTAAAGATCTTTCAACGAATACCATGAATTTTCGCTGTATATAATTCTTTCGGCCTCGAGAGCGTCGAATGCACGAACGCGGCGGCGCCGTTTTATTCAAGTGAACTAATTGCGATAGGATAACATAAGGTAAGGAAGAATTAATATGCATTCTATTCTTGTGTGGAGTTAACGATTGGTATTATGACGTAAAGCGTTGGCAAAGGTCAGATCCTGTTATTGGGAATGTGGATGAGCCGTGGTAAAGTAAACGGTTCCACTGGGTACAAAGGAGAGAAGGCCGCGAGCTTTTCGGTAGGGAAGAAGCTCCTCGTGAATCCTGAATGGGGGGGGGGAGGTACTTTATTTAGACATACGAGGGTCATCGATAGAGCGCATTTTAATTCTTGAATCAAGAGGGCGGTACTCGAGAGGGTAGCCGAGGAGGCTGACCTACATGATTCGAAGGCAAAGGACGCGAGCGGAGAAAGCCGAGCAGCAGTCGAAGGGCCGGCGGCCCTTCATCCGAACAATGCCGTCTCCGAGATTTCACTCAGCCACTCTGGTCCAGCGCAGCTCGGAACGCGGCTTTTCTTCTCTTTTCTTGTCGAAGGGACGAGGTTCCGAGCCCCGGAAAACTTATTCTAATATCATTCGGCTCGGGAGGATTATTAATCGAAGGATTCCAGAGGGAAAGAGCGGGAAAGTTCGCCGGGTTCCCGCCCCCCCCCTCTGTATAATTATAAATTAGTCGTGATTCATGCGCAGGGCCGAGCTTTTCTCTTTGTTATTGTACAAGAAGATGGCCACGTCGATTCATTAAAAAGGTTCTTTATATAAAAGAGAAGGCGCCGGGGAGTAAAAGTAAGAATGGCAAGCGTCGATCGAGATGCGCGTAGGCCCGGGGGAAGGGGAGGCTGCTTTGCCCTCTGATTTACAGCCTCCCCGTAGTGGTCCCGCGGGTCGTTACTTTCGGCCTGCCATTACGATTCTATGCTAAATCTTTGGCCTGACAATGAATTACTCTGTGTGCGTCGGATTGCAATGCAAGGATCGCCTGCCCAAGAATACGCCGTCCGCTTTGACATTGTCCGGTGCAGTTTCTATGAATACATCTGCTAGTCGAGTTCGCGGGGATTCGCGGGGATTCGCGCAGATTCGCACTCGCTCGGACGTTATTGTTCGTTGTCCTCCGTTATCCTCCGTTATCCTCCGTTATTATCCGTTATTATCCGTTATTATCCGTTATTGTCCGTTTTTGTTTATGAAAGCCATTAATTAAACTGCTTGCAGCCCTTTAAGAGCCGGGTTTTCCGACGCATAAAGCACCGAGCAAAGTTATTCTTTTCATCAGCCGGAACTTTCCGAATCCCCAATAATAGTCCAGGAATTTTCATTACTGCCCCACTCTGGACTCTCGCAGGAGATTTATCCTTTTTTACGCTCCCGAGAATGCGGACCCGCCATTTACAATCAATTATTTATCTCTTATCGAAGCCTTTGAGAGAAACTTTTAAAGCTAGAAAATTGCCGTAACTGGACAATAAACTCCCGCCGATTAGATACGCCGACATTTACCATTTTCCTTTATTAACACCCCCTCCCGCTCACCTCCGCAAAGAAAGTGATAAAGATTTGTTTTTTTTATCGAGTATTTGTAATACTAGAATTGATCCGTTCGATCGGGCATTATCTCGATTTTTGATCGTTAAGCAATGCACTCCGCCGACGGATTCTACGATGAAACTGTACTACACGCGTTTAATGAATCAACACGATGATTTTCATTCGTAAAACTAACCCAACTACCGATAGTACCGATAGTAATGAGTCTAACGTATATGTAGGACTAATTTGTTTTGTACATTTACAACCGCGAACGGCTTATCATGCGTGGTCTGGGAAGGCCAATGAGAAATTAGATTGTCATAGCCACGTAAGCGAGCATGAGAGAGTAGGAGCGGGCGATATAAGATCGGAAAAAGCGGGAAAATGAATGGAAAAAGGCAATTATTGTGGGTTAGTACGTGCACGCAATGAGAGTGCGTGCCCGTAGAGCCAACTTTACAGATAAATATCGCTGGGTCATTGTACTAAAGAAACAAAGTATTGGATAGAGTGTAGACAAAGGGTACGGCCGAAGCGCTGAAAATCACTGAAAATCGCTGAAAAAGTAGTGAAAAAGTAGTGAAAAAGTACTGAAAAAGTACTGAAAAAGAATTGAAAAAGAATTGAAAAAGCGTTTGAAAAAGCGTTGAAAAAGCGTGGAAAAAGCGTGGAAAAGGGGGCTGAAAAGGCGCGTAAAGGGCGCGCAAGTAGACAGAAGGCAAATAAATTGTCAGAATTAGCGGGATTGTAAATGCGGGATGGGACGAAGGCTTTAACGGTCACTCAGTCGGGAGAAAGGGGATGGAAAAAAGCGACGGAGCGACGGAGCGACGGAGCGCCGGGAGCCCTGCAATCAGGGAGGGAAGCTAATAATAATTGCCGGAAAAGAGGTTGCCTCTCGCGGAATCTCGCAATTACATAGGAATGAGCCTCGGGTCCTCGTTTTACTGGATTTTTAAGGCCAGTCGGGTGCGTAAGCTGCTGGCTGAACGCCTTCCGCGATAAAGCGGGAATGAGCAGTTGCGGTTAGGCAGGGGGAGGCACAGAGGGGTTATTGGTTGGGAGGGTGGGGGTGGGTTCGATGCCTAGTCGGTCAGAGTAGCGGGTAATATCGAGGATTCGACTGGGTGCGCCTCATTATCAACGAGCCTCGGGCAACCGTCAGTCCCTTACAGCCTAATGAGAGGGACCCCCGCTCGTGCCCTCGACCCCTCAAGGACTCGGACAGGGATAACTGAGATTTCGCGCTTATCGATCATCGTCTTAGCAAGGGCTTTGCAAGTACCCTTTTGCAAGTATCCGGCCAACCACTGGTTTCGATGGCCGGTCGTAATAGGGGTGGGGGGAGGGTGGGATGAAGCCAAAGCTGAAAATCGATACCCGAGATGAGAAAATGCTGAAGCGAAAAGGCGGAACGAGGCGCCCGATCCGGAATAATTGACAAAGCCGAATTCCAGCCGCGACGATGAGCATTCCCTCGGGGCGGAGGGCAATCCGAGCTCCTATATTGAATCCAAGGGGGCCATTATACCGCATCGGGAGAGGCTCGCGTTATTACCGGTCTAATTTATGAGGCTGCTAATCGGCTCCTGGCGCACCTTATCGCCTCGAAGCCGCCGCTTTCGTTATTGGGCCCCCGTAACCGCTCGGTAACTGCCCCGTTGCCAGTGAGCTGCCGCTTTCTGCTTTTTGGGACCTCTTTCCCACCCTCTTTCGGCTTTCCCTACATTAGACATTCATCGATCATTTTCTTAACTTTTGCTCGATAATCGCTCGCCTTATATTTATTTTTTTTCGTTTATTTTTTGTTTTTTTGTTTTTAATCTCACTAGCGCACTGCCAGCAATTACGTGGCGCTCTATATAGGAATAATAGAGCACTAATTCATAGAGCCCCTTTATTTCGTACGGCTCGCTCTATAAATAGATTATTGATATGTAAAATAATGCGATTGAGCAGCCGCTGAAGTGGATGCCCCGGAAACATTATTTACCTAGTAAAAGATTAAGATAATAGAGGCCCAGTATAATAATCTAATGCCCTAGAAAGGCTCGTTTACTTAAAAGCTTGGGCAATCATTGTAATCTCGTATTTGTCGCTGCTACGTAGCTGCATAAATTTAATTTATAATCTTTACACTTCTCGGCCACCCTATCCCGTAACAGCAACCCAAAGGATTTTCAAATAATAATAATAAAGCACGAAAAAAATTGGGACTCGCGCACTCGCTACCACTTGACTTTTAAACTCTTCTCGACTTTGAGCACAAACGAGATGAATAAACGCGCGGTCCTAGGTCGCATTCGCGACGTATCTGTAGGCGGTATTAACGTCTATTACGAGTCTATTGCTTGAGCTATTAATTGTCAGCAAATGTTAATGCTTAAATAAACAGCTCGAGAGCGACAATTTGTCAGGAGTAGAGCCGAGCCGAGCTTCTTGGAATAATTAGAGAGCTACCGTAGTACAGCGTATGCTTTAAGCTACTTCCAGGTAATACGGCCAGAATCGCACACGCGCAAAATGACTGCATAGACGTAGCGAATAAAGAGAGGGAGCGCGATAGAGAGAGAGAGAGAGAGAGAGAGAGAGAGAGAGAGAGAGACGTCGACGTCGTCGTCGTTGCAACTCATAAGAAAATAAAAAAAAAAAAAATGTGCAGACAAACGCGTGGGGGGGGGGACGTTTCGTAATCGTCGATTCTAATAATCGTTGTTGTCGTTGTGGCCGTTGTTATCATCCTCGACGTCGTAAGCCTCGTAATTGCGAATAACGTTACGATGGTCGGGCCATTGTCCCGGGATCGGACAAGACGCAAAAGCTGAAATAGTTATTTTCCCTTACCAAGCGGGAGTCGATCCGTTAAAACGTTGCGAGTCAACTGGAGTGCTGGGGATCATCCGCCAGGACGTTCAATGATGAAGTTAACGCGATTGCTTGGCTAAAAGTGCCGATGGATCGCGGAGTCCTGGACGGGAGAGCGAGGTGAGTTCGGCAGGCAGACGGGACCGGCGTTCGGGCGACGGGGCCCGGGGCGGGGAAGGAAGCGGAGCCAGGGGAGATATCCGATCTCGGTAGGCGGTTATGATCGGCGAGGGCAGCGCGACTCGGCGGCTCCCGGTCGAAGCTCTGGTGCCCGTTGTTGCTGCTGGTGCTGGCGGTGCTGGCGGTGCTGGCGGTGCTGGCGGTGCTGGCGGCGGTGCGGCAGTGCGGCGGTGGTGGCAGTGCTGCTCGCGGCGGCAAAGGCGGCAACGGCGGCGTCTCGGACCTCGGCGTCGACGGCCGAACAGTTGGGCGCCGACGTTCCCGCGGCTCGCATACACGCTTATGCGATTCGCGTCGAGAGAACGCGAGCGCGACGTAACCCGGCAACGTGATCCAGGTAATGATAAAATAGAGCTCCTCCTCGTCGTCCATTGAGTAGTGCTGGTGCGCGGATCCACGTTCCGCGGCAAGCTAGTGCGGTCAAGCAGCGAGGGCTGGGCTGATTTACCGGGGGTTTAATTAAAACTGCCCGTCGAGTGCGTGGAACCTCAAACGCTACTAAGTGCCCGACTGCGAGCGGATTATCCCCTCGCCCCGTTACGGGGGTAGGACATCTACCCACCCACCCACATATTCACCGAACCACCTACCCACCCACCCACATACCCAACTACCCACCTACCCACCCACCTACCTACCTACCTACCTACCTACCTACCTACCTACCCACCCACCCACCTACCTACCTACCTACCTACCCACCCACCCACCTACCCACCCATCTACCCACCTTTCAAGGACGAGATTACGCTCTCCGTCTATCTCGGAACCATCGGAGATTGATATGCGCGCGGAGGCGTTCTATTAACTTCCTACCCCCGCTCGGGCACACGTATATCCTTAATCGCCGGGACGGGGAATTTCGCGGCAGGGGTTTGTTGATGCACTGGGCAATCCAAGTGGGGAAAAGTCAGGTATCCGGTCAGCATGAGCCATTAGCCTCCCTTCCTTACTCGGCCCATCGAACCTTTTCAATAATAAGTTTTCCGACGAGAGTAAGCCATTGGCCAGCTTTAGCATTTAATTATCGAACGGGCTTATTCCCCTAATTAGCGACTCGGGTAGTAGATAATACACTGGTGCTCGGCTTCGGTCCTTCAATGTCACTGTGGATCATGATTTTTCGCGACAATCGATTTTCGAGAGAAAAATTACCTCGACTATATTGTACTGCAATTAACAGCCCGAGATCGTAATGAGAGAAACGGCATGGCAGAGTAGTGACCTTGAAGGACGTTGGATTTTTATTGCAGCTGGAGCTACTAGTGGCAAGTGCTGTGTAGAGGATATTATCTGCGCTTGCGATTGATAGTAATAATATCGAGTGCACGGAGAAGCACTGGTGATATGTGGTTCCGGCGGTATTCGAATATAACAATAAGAGAACGGCGGGGGTTATTGGGGCGGGGTGGGGTGGGAAAGTTTTGGTAGAGACAGCAGGGGGGTATAGTTAGAAAAACGAGCAGCAGAAAGTTTTGCCGCTCGAGTAAAGTATGAGAATTGATGGGTGTAGGGTAGGACGGGAGGGGGTGAGGCGATCTTGATTTGACAGGGGAATAAATGCACGGGTTGGCGGGGGCGGGGGTGGAGAGGAATTGACGATCGTTGGTAAGGAGGTGTTTGACCGGACTCGTGTCGTTCGTCTTGTGTATATACCTAAGAGGAATCCAATGTATTTGAGTCGAAGAGCATTCGTTCCCCGAAGGAGAAAAAAATAAATAAGACGCGGCTCGCGAGCGGCGGAGAAGCCGAGAGCGAGGACGGAACCTTTTGTCCGGGCATTCTCTCTCTCTCTCTCTCTCTCTCTCTCTCTCTCTCTCTCACTCTCTCACTCATCCCGTTCCCTCGTCTTCTTGTTGTTTTCGATCGGACGAACGGACGGTTAACCTCTGCGGCTCTCCTAAACGTGACAATTTATAAATAAGGTCCGCTCGAATTACAGATGACTTGGGGAAAGTTCCCCCGCCCGCCCGGTGGTGCTCCGACACTAATCCCCCTCCGGACGTGTCTCTTGTTCTTGCTAAATACAACGTGCAGCGTCTCGCGTTAACATTCGTTTATTCGTAATCGATGAGGAGGTTGCATGCGTGTGAGGAGGGGCTCGAGCTCCTACTTTTAACTCGTATGGCCATTTTAGCGACGAATCCGGAAACGGGGGCGGGAGGTTATTGACAAGTAGTTGACCGATTTCTCGAAAACGAGTGACCTCGGGAGATTCCCGCTTTTGGCTCGAGGCCGAATCATCACTTTTGACGAAGTCCCTCGGCGGTACGTGGGTGAGCTTCCGTGGAAACGACGAGCGAGAAGACGCTGAAAGACGCTGAAAGACGCTGAAAGACGCTGAAAGACGCGAATTTTCCGGCAAAGTGCAACTGCGGCTAAGCAGCGATTATTGAACCCGGGACTCGAGCTCCTCCTTTCTTCCCCGCACTCTTATTACGATGTATATCGACGACGATGGTCACGGGGGGGGGGGATCGAGCCCGTTCGAGGCCAAGTGCTGCCCAATTTCTACTTGGTTTTTATTTTTTTTTTTTTTTTCCCCCTTTCGGCAGAGCTTGCACGTCACTTCTGGCCATTGTTCCGAGGTCTGGAATGACACTCGCCACGCGAAATGTCACGGCTCCTTTGCCTCGGTACCGGTCCTCGTACCGACGCGCACGCACCCGTCCGTGTACCTCGATCGAACACGAGCAGCGCACTCGAAGTAAATGTACGTGGTAATGCAGCATCGGGACGTTGGGACGTTATTGATTGCCTTATGTACTTAGCATCGAGGCTCGGCTCAACGAAAACGTACTTAAAGCTTATTTATTGCACTTTTCAAGATCTTATCTCGCCTTCTTTGTCTTCCAACTTATCCTCCTCCTACTCCTCCTCCTCCTACTCCTCCTCCTCCTCCTCCTCCTCCTCCTCCTCCTCCTCCTCCTCCTCATCGCCCAACTCTTCTTCTTATGTTATTCTGCAACTTATACCTCGACGGGGAAAAAGTAACGCTCGTCACGAGTATCCATTAAATAATATCGCGCGTACAAGTAAAGTTCTCCTCTCAAATGTATGTAAGCGCTTCACTCGTTATAAATACATTGCATCGACGATGGAAGGTCGCACCTTCGTTCTTTTATGCTTTTTTCTTTTTTCTGCTGAAATTACGAAAATGAAACTACCGGCCGGAGAGCTGAGCAAAAAACTCGCGATTCATCGGAATCGTGATACAAAGATCATCATCTATACCGAGGCGATATTATTTTGGCGAATGCTTAAGGGTCCGTCCAGATCTTCTCGGAATGGCCGTGAATCGAAAAAGAATTAATCATCGGAGGACTGATTTCGGTCGAAGGCTTTTATTATTTCTCATTAATAAGCCAATGCCTAGCCTTAACTGATTTTTCGGCGAGAGGAGGAATTCAGAGGAGGGATCGATTAATCAACTTCCCTTCCGAGCTCAGACTCGCATTATTATTTAGCGCGCTTTACCCTTCTAAAATTTCCGTATACGTGACAGTCTCTAATGATTTCTCAATAACCAGCGCGACCTCGGGGGCGCCGAAAGTGCTTAGTGAATACAAAAAAACAAAAAGAGAGAGAGAGAGAGAGAGAGAGAAGATGCAAGTGGCAACGGTAGCAGCGTTAGAAGAATCCCGCGGAGGATGTGGAAAAGGGAGGAAGCTTTATGCGAGGAACAATGGGTAGCGAGCGGTCCGAAGGGCAGACCTGACTCGTAGACCTTCCTCTTTGTAAAATAAAAGCAGGATACTGTCTGGTCGCGGGATAGGGACAAGGGGAGGGAGGCGACAGAGACATCGGCCGGTTCGTTCGATTATCTCATATATTTGATTTCGCGCGGGGAAGGAAAAAAATTAACCTACCAACGTACCCTCGCTCCCTCCCCCGGTCACACACACACACACACACACCCACACGCGCGCCCACACGCTCACTCACTCGACCTTTTCGTTCGAGCGTGGCGTGCGGGCGTAGCTGACGACTTATCGCCCCGGCAGATAAACGGATATCGGCCTCGCACCTGTCCCGCCACCCCTCTCTCCTCCGAGCCCTACTCGGAAACGAAGCAGCTACAGAAAGAAGAGAGAGAGAGAGAGAGAGAGAGAGAGAGAGAGAGAGAGAGAGAGAGAGAGGGAGGGAGGGGTGGGAGGGAATGGACACGCGATCCGTCACGACTGCTCGATCGTGAAGCACGTGGCACGCGGGGAACGGCCGCAGGTGCGAACCGAAATATCGTTCATTAACTATTTTCTTTTTCTGTTTATTTTTCTTCGAGGATACCCACCCTCTCCGGCTCTTTGATTGCGCTATTCGCGCGTTATTTAACGATTCCCAAGATATCGGAGGTTCGGCGCATCGGTATGCGCAGCGATAATTGAGCACGTCGTGCAATTTTCTTACGTTTGCCTATAAACTTTTATGTAATGATTCGTACAATTAGCGGTAATTGCGACATCCTCATCGGTAATTGTCATTCTTTAATGCTCATTGTAGGTATTATATTATTATTCTTATAAAGACTAGTGCTGACATGTACTTCCATTATTATTTTCCTTTTGCCATTCATTACTGCAATTACCGCATTCCCTCCCTCTCCTTCACGATAAACATCGTGATTTTTTTTTTTTTTTAAGCCGAGCGGACTCTGGTCATAGTCACGTGAATACGTTATTTGGGGACGCTTATGTAAACACCGAAATATCGGAATCGGCCTACTTTAATAGTCAAAAGCATCCAGCGAGACCGAGTAAGCAGTCGTTTATTTTCGTTAAAGCAACGGATTAACCGAAGCCTTGATCGGCATTACGGTTTATTAATTATTACAAAAATTGTCATCGGCACAGTATTGCTCCAGTGACTTAATATCAAAATGATTAAGGCTTACTGATAGGCAAGGGAGGGGATGGCTGCTTATGTTTAAGGAAAGGTAGGTTATGAGGCGCAGAGGAACGCGAACGATTAGGAAAGTGCATGGGATCTTGGGAGAGAGGGTTTTTGGAAGGACGTTGAGGAAAAAGGGAAGTGACGCGACCCAGAGAAATGCTGGGAGAATGAATTGCTGGCATGGGAACGCGGCTAACAATAAATACAATCATCAGGTATCAATTTTAAAGAAACGTAGAACAATGAAGAAAATGAGAATTTCACTACTCGGGGAAGCTTTCGAAATGGGGCAAACCTAAGAGCCGCGAAAGGGGAAAGGGAAAAAACGGCCTTGCGATATTAAACTCACATATTCATGGAATTAAAGAATTTGTAATAATAAAGCTAGGCTATTTTGAGAGATTAGATGAAAGATCGTATACTAACTGTTTTCTTTCTAACTGTGAATAAAAGAAAAATATTCCAAATCAGCCTGGATAGCGTAAATATTTTCGGATTCTTATTTTAAAAGCGGCCAACTGTGAAACTGTGAAAAACAAAGGAGAAGGATCCTTTTAATCGCTTGAGGCAATGCATATAAACGTAGAAACGGGCACTCGAGGACATTAAAGTGTTTTGGTTTTATGAGAGAATCGGTAGATTCGGCGGGGAGATAGATAGATAGATAGCTAGAGAGAGAGAGAGAGAGAGAGAGAGAGAGAGAGAGAGAGAGAGAGAGAGAATTGCACTGCTTTGAATAAGTAAACTTAGGAATTAGAAAAAATTGGGGGTGCCGGTGGTGCAGCCGGAGCAGCGGAGCTTCTGCGTTGAAAAAAAACTCTCGGAGCTTTTTTGGGGGAAGTGCAGCAAGACCGTAATGAGAAAAAATAATTTCAAACGGGAAATGTTTTTTAATTACGTGGTTCAAATAAGTCGTGTAATCTTTTGGACAAACCAGAGGAGTATAATTATAGTATTCGAGAAGCCGAGAGCATCTCGAACGAGAGTTATTGATTTGAAAGTGATACGGGAATAAGAATGAATGAAAACAAATAATAAAAGCGGTACGCGCGGCTTCACTTTTTTTTCCCGAAGGGGGAGGCGTAAGCGCGGATAATGATAAAAAGGTTCTCGGGGGGGGGTTTATGAAAGTCTAGAATATGACAGCAATGGCTCCGAGCGATTGATTTCGCTTAATTTAACCGTGGCTAGGAGGCTTCTTTGCCCGGCATCGCTGCTGCAATCGATGGTGCATAAAATGAGGAAAGTCGTTGCGGGGCGTATGGCATGGTAAAAAAAGGGGGGAGCGGAAGCGGCGTGACGATGGATTTCCATCGTTATTTCTCGGTAAGAGCCGATGGGCCGGTGGCTCGGGTGTATCAATTGCCGGCTGCGTCAGTTGCTAAAGTTTGCGGGGAAGCAGAGAGTAGGCTGGAAGCAGCGCCCGCGGAACGGGATAGCGCGAAAAAGAACAGTCCGGAGATGTAAGGGAGCAGCGCAGCGGAGTATCCGTTAGCCCGGATCGACTGCTCGGAGGAGCGAGCACTTACCAATGGACGGACGAGGAGAGGTGGCTCTTCCGCAGGGAGGACGTGAAATAAACCAAGGAATTCTGTTCTGTTGCCTTGGGCAGGTCTGCGTCTCGTGGTGGCAGAGACGGGCGGGCGGGAGGAGGAGGAGGAGGAGGAGTCGTCGTCGTCGCGGATCTCCTCGTGTTAAAATTAACCGCAGGCCGGACACGCGAGTGACGACGCACCAGTTTCAAGAGGAAGAGCAACGTTCTGCCGAAGACGACCGTGGAGTGGCCGGCGGGGAGGTGGGGAGGGATAGAGAAGTCCTCGTCAAGGTTCGTATGGATCCGAGTCGATGAAGCGACGGGTGGGGTGGGGTGGGGGGGGGGGGTGGAGAGACTCGCGCTCGACGAACGTCAGCTCCTTCTACGATATCGCGTCCGTTAATTTTCCGAGAATGCGCTCGGCAATCTCCAGTCCAAGGTGATTGCCGTGGCGGGGAGGGAGGATCATCACCTTCCACCGATTGGCGCGATCATCGCTCGTGATATTTAATGTCCGATCGCTGGTCGATGATCCCCGCTCTCGTCCAAGATTTAATAAACGAGGAAGAAGCGGGAACTGGAAAGAAAAATAAAAGAAATCCAGCCGCCGGTGCCGCTTATCTTCTTCCTCCTAGTGCAGTTAGTAGCAGCTCGGTAGTAAGCCCCGCGACGGAGACGCTAATGACTATATTGTAAGTCTTCCGCGTCTCGGAATCAGCTGATTGTTCGTTGAACGGACGAGACCCTCGACACTTTAGTCTAATTGGTGTTGGTTGATGGGCACTGGCGATGGCGCGGTGAGGGAGGCTCTTATTATCCGCCAAGTCACGATCGAACCCACGACGTCCTCGTGACGTAATGCATTTTTTTTCCTCGTCCGTTAGAGACAATAATTTCCGCAGGTGGTATCGCTTCTCCTGCCTGGTCTTAAGTTAACTTAATTTCTAAATTCATACGTGACCTCCGTCCTTCCCGCCCTTTTATTTAACTCGAAACTCGGTCCACCTTCTCCGTTTACTGGACAATTATAAAAAAAAAAAAAAAAAAATTAAATTCGCATAGCCGGTTGATTTGCGCAATAAATTGTTCGTGGAGGGGGAGCCCGGGCCCGCGTATCAATGCATCGGAGTGATCCGGAATTCCGCTTTGGCTTCGATAACGCCCAGCTCGGGGATTAATTTATAAGTAAATAATTGCAATAGAGATCGTATAATGCCAGCGATGATAACATATCGCGCGGATTACGTCGAGCTAATAAAGGGGGCTCTTTACTTAAAAAAGCGGCCGGGAATAATTGCGCGTTATTGCCGATTGTTCGCTCAGTGCACAATCGCAAGATTATTAATTGCTCGCGAGGCAAGAAGTAAGTACATTACGTACCGCGCGATCCATACGGACATGAAAAATTATTCCTCAAATACGTTGGAGCTGAAAACTTGACCCGAGTGCGCTATTATGGGAGCCTCCCGCGCCTCAGCCCTCCCCCGACATTACCTCGGGGCGTGATCCACTTTTTTATTGACCCTTCTGTGCTCGAATTAGTGCTCGGCTTTACCACTTGAGCCCTCCGCGTCGGCAATTTTACGGGGCGGAGGGGCGAGCGGTCAACGGAACCGCTACAACATCGATTTCCTCGAGGGTTAATTGATCCCTCGCCTGCTATAATATGGCTTTTTGGCATTCACGTGCCTACGTGTGTATGTGCACTGTGAGGAGATGCGTAACGAGAGATCTTACGTAAGCAGATGATATTGTTATTTAATAATAAGTAGCCAATGACTCGTCGGCGCATCCGGGCTTTAGTAATGCGCGCATACGTGCAGGCATACGCATCGAGGAAGTATTTTTATCAGCTCGATTATGAAGATTCCTCGAGTGTCACTGTTAAGCTACGGAAAACAACGCGGTACCCTGTAGGTGTCAGAGGAGAGAGAGAGAGAGAGAGAGAGAGAGAGAGAGAGAGAGAGAAAGAGTGGGGATGGGGATCTCGACTTTCCGATAAAATAGTTATTCGAACGGAGGAGGAGGATTCCCGCCAGCTGCTTCACGTGAGTTCGGGCTTTAAGAGCCGGGACAATAATTCCCGAGCTTACGTAAGTAAACCAGGTAGATTTTTCATTGTTTAGGCAACGAGCGCTGAGGAGCAACGTAAATACGGGGGAAATGAAATACGAACGGAGGAATCGACGTGTCCCCGTGCCTATGGCTGACATTCGGCTCCCGCGGAATCGTAATTACATGTAGGAGATGAGGCTGGGGGGGGGGGCTTGGCATCAGGCTAATTGCGTCCGCGTGCGGTTGAATAAGAGTTTTCGAGTACCCACGCGAGTATCCGCGAAATCGCCGGAAGCAGCCGCTACTTCGGCTATATTGCTGTCGCGATGGTCGGGCGAGGGAGGAGGGCACTCGTGCCGCCATAGCGTGTAATAACGACGGGCGGCTCCGGTTTCCGGATCCGGCTCGGCATCTCCGCGCCTTCTTCTCCTCTCCCCTCGTCCCGACTCCACCGAACGACTCATTACCCTTTTCTGCTGATGTTGGTAGTCTCTCCGGTACATTTCCCATCCGCCCATCCGAACGGGATCGAGTGATCGGCAGACTCGGGCAAAAAAATTTAACTCAGCTTATCGGTACGCGTCCTCTCCTATATGTGACGCATATAGCGCTCTAATTTCCCTCCCCCCTGTATAATCCTGTATAATTTAGTGTCGAGTAAGGAAACCGAAAGAGCTATGCGGACCTTCTGTCCCTCGTAGTTTTGAAGGTTTCAATTGGGCATCCGTAGAGCTGGTGGGATTGTTACGAGACATTGGACGTACAGTAGTGAACAGTCCGAATAGCGAATAGTAATGGAAATGGAACGAAATCCAGATCGGAGGAGGAGAGAGGCTTCGATCCGAGTTAATCGACAGCAGCGATCAAGGTCAGAGCGAGGAGCGCGGCTCGCACGATCAAGGTCTTGTGCGCGAGCCGCGGCCCGAGCTCAACGTCTCTTTTGTTCGGCTACCGACGACGGCTTCTCAAATTTCTTAAGCGTTGAAGAAATGAAATCGATCCGATCCCGAGTTCCTTCGTTAAGCGATAATAAGTCGCGAGCCCCGTCTATGGATCTCTACCGACTCTTCTTATATCGTAAAATCCCTGTTTTATTTACAGCTATGAGGCTGGGGGGTATACCCGTACTTATATAAATGCCAAGCGCACGCCTCTATTGGAGGATGATACTCGCGACAAAGTAATAATAGTAAAATAAAAAATAAAGCTTTATTGCCGTCCCTTCGAGTCCTCCGACCCCCATTTTGTTTCCTTTAATCTTTATTTCAAGCGGACGACAGCGAATCGAGCCTTCACTTCGCTAATTGTCAAAGTGAGCTTTACTTTCAAAACTCCCGCGCTCGGCAAAACGTAATCTCGATCAATAAAAAGTGCTTCATTGAACGAAACATCATAGTCATTTCGTCATTCGGCTATTATTTACGAATGCTCGTACGTAATAAATTACGTAAGCATCTTATTATATAACCTTTTCTGATTTCCGTTATTAAAAGAAAATAAACATCCATCCGACTCGAGTTTATTTTAGCGCGACGGTTTATTGGGATAAACTTCTCCATCTACACGAGTATTTGTAATTATAAATTTAATAGTTGAACTATAGGTTATCACCTATGTTACAATCACATAGACGGTAAGCAGCAGCCGACACTCGTCGATCCGATTATTGATAAAATTTTTATGGCTTACGATCGAAACAAAGCTATTCCGAGGAGTAAACAGCTTATTGATTATTGAAGAACTTTTTAATTAGAAATATCAGTGCCATTTTTCCTCTTCCTCTTCTCTTTTTCTTTTTTTTTTTTTTTTTTCTTATAAGATTTACCTTTCCATAATTTTATCGCTTTCTCCTATCGCTTCTAGAAAAATACAACGGCAATCGCTCGCTCTTACGGATTAGCGAGCTTTTAATACCTTTAACGACACGTATATTCCTTTTAACGTAAAAAATAACTCACCAACAATGATTTCATTCGTTAGGGTTATTTTATATTGAAAATTTTAAAGTTTGCAAATCGCTTTCTGCCCGGCAGAGCATTCATTCATTGCGAAATCTCAGCCTCTTTAATTTAATAAAAAATATTATGTCTTCAACGATGCGTACTTTCGATGTACTAAAGTTTACTCTACTCCATCTATTAAAGCAAGTCTTATTTATTCAATTCTTTATTAAATATTGAATTATTATGAAATTTTTCGAAGTCCATGGTATATTTATTAGTAATAACAATTGGGATACGCAAACAACTAAAAATGTTTTATTATTATTTTACGATATACTCGATTCAAATGAATAAAGCCGAAGCAGTTTTTATTGTAAATGTATAATTCCTTTAATTCGGCGGTTGAAATTTTCAACTGTTGATGAATTCAAATGTTGATAACGAGCATTGTAGGAGTTTTCCTCTTCAAGATCATTTTTGTGGGTAAGAGAATCTTAAGCAGAGATCGATAGTCACAAGAATTTTCCGTGACGTGCCGTTTCATTAAGTGAATTCCAAAGCAAAATTCATCCCTTTGCACAAGGCTGTTTGTATTGGAAAAGCGCAGTTCGAGATGTAACGGTCGGGGAAGAGAGGTGGGGGGGGGTCGTAGACAGAAAAGTAAACGGAGCGATAAACAATAGTTGCGTTCAACTAACGAAAAAGCCTATAATAATACTTTATATCGCGTGTAATTATTCCACAGGGTGCGAGAAAAGACGCGTGTAAGCGGACGTTTACACGTATAGTCATTGAGAATAAATGTCGCGCATGTGGATGGCATGTGAATTATCGTTGATTAAAGCGTGGAAAAGTCTCGAATGATGGATTATTCGATGTAAAAGATGTTTCTCACCTAGTCCCTCCTATTATTAAGTTGCGTGTCGAGATGAAGGGCGCAAGTGAAAGAGTGGGCCGGGACGCGCGGCTGGATCGTCGAGCGCCCTAATGTAATATTAATACCATTGTTATTATGCACGTTGAAGGGATAAAGGCGAGGCTTCGTCGATGGGGGCGGGGGAGGGCCCGGAAGGAGAGTACGCGGGAGATAAATTGTCAGCGCGATAATCGAGATCAAGGGCGGGTGGGCGGGGGCGGGGGGAGCCGCGAGTAGCGAACCAAAGGAAAATCGCGGCACGAGGGTGGGGGGGAGGGGAGGGGAGGGAGCTGGAGTTTACTTTATAAAACGTGTCAGCAGTCGTGAGTCTGGGAGCACTAGGCCCGACCGAGCATATTTTTCCTTGCCGATCCGTAAAACACTTTCCGTCGTCCCATTATCGCTTCATATTTCTTTTGGCCTTCCTCGCGAGGAAATAAAAAGCCGCCTATTAGATAGTGGGAGTAAGTGCGCGGACAGTGCCATTAACACGTTGCCGTTGCCGCTTAGCTGAGCCGTGCGAGGAGGATAAGGCCGCAGCGGGAGGGGAGCGCCGCTCGAGGACACGCATGACACGTCTTCGCATGACAATAGAAAAGCCAGGCTTGGTACGGAGTGAGGAGAAGGAGGAGGTGGAGGGGGTGGTAAGGACCCGCTGTCGCTCCCTATTCCTCTTTCGATCCTCGGGGAAAGCCGTTTGAGGGGATAGTGCGCGCGAGCGATAAAGAAGCTTGCTTCTTTAAAGGAATCGGTGATCGTTCGTTCGTTGGTTTGTCGGATGGGGGTGGAGGAGGAGGAGGAGGGGGTGGAGGTAAGCAGGGAATGGGAGGTAAGTAGCCCGTTAAAGTAAGTCCGGTAGCTTACGGAGGAGTGCCAAGTGAGAATCGTCCGGTGGAACCTGAACGTCGAGTCGTCGTGACTGGGAGACGCGGCGCGGGCGGGGGAGTGCGAAGGCCCGCGCAGACGAAATTCCGAGTTCTCGGGAGGGAGTCATAGCCGCGGCTCGAGTCGTAACACTCGTTTAACGGCCCGAGAGCCGAGCACCGGCTTACTCTCCTTTAACGGCCGCGAGTTTCGAGCCTACGCCCCTCCACCTCTCACGACCGCGTGTCACCGTCCAAGGATTTCCGCCTCGAACGCCAGCTAGAGCCGGTTCCCCCGATGACGTGGTGGAATCGAGTCGCCCCACTCGACGCTGGCCGGCACTGAAACGGAGCTCGCCATGCCGAGCGACATCGAGCAGCCGCGGATCGATCGATACACTAGATAGATCCTACTAACGGCTCCGTCGCAGCTTCTATCTATCGCGATTCGGCACGTTCTCTGGGACGGCGTTCGGGGTCGGGGGGGGGGGAGCGATCGCGAAGCGATCTCCGTCGTATTAGACAGTAAGTAGTGGCCTTTATTATCACTCTCGTCACCATATGATGATTATTATCAAATACGAGCTATTGTCCGGGAAAAATGTGTAGCAGTGGAGCTGTCGGTGTCTAGCAACGCCACTAACCGACGTCCAAACATTCTTATTTATTTACAAGCCCGGTCCTTTCCGTACACGCTATTGATTTATCGATCGTTTTTTTTTTCTTTTTCTTTTTTTTTTTTCGAGGCGCACATTGGTAAAATGTGGTCGCCTTAGCTTTCCCCGGCAGTGGCGGAACAGTTGACCGCTTCCGAGCCTTGGGAAAATAATATTCCGAAGAAGAAACTCTAGGAGGCTCGCAGTTGCTTTACTTTTTCGTAGAATTGCTTAAGCTAATTATTTTTTATGTCCGACACCGAGGAGGGAAACTAAACCAGTACAGTACGTCTCGTGTATTATGTTATTTCAAAGCGCAACTCTTAATTAATGTACACACTTACGAGCCAAGTATAATTTTATTGCTGCCCCTCCGGACCACTAAAAATTCTAACTGCATTACGAATTCATTCGGTTCAATGAATTCATAAATTTATATTATAAAATAATTACTTCTTTTTTTTTTCTCAATAAAAACTCCTAACTTACCAGTTATTAATTACAATGCGCATCCGTTCGTCTGAAATATTCTGTTTTTTTTTTTTTTTCATTTATTTATTTTGTTATTCAAGGCATCCAATTAAAAGCAGACTGGAATAGCATGTTTCAGTTTATTCATTGGCTTTACAATCGTTAATATTATTCAATTATAATTAATTACGTTCTTATATTTACACGATATTATACGACTATTGATCAAAGTTATATAGAAATATACCATTTCTTTATGATTTATTCTAAATAAATCATCATTCATAATGCTTGTAATATTGTACTATGAATATGTACAATGTGTTTGTAATACTTAAGTATTACAAACACGTTATTAAATTGTAAGTACATTAATATTTTAATGGATAATAATTGCGTTGCATTATTTATTTAGTTTTGTCATAAATGTCTGGGTATGTGTGGATTTTCTCGATTCTTCGACAAGGTCCCGATGATAAAAAGTAGAGACTCTACGTAGACTTGCATGTGTTGTGGAAAGAAAATCCATAAGTATACGTCAGTAGGATTGTATTGTAGATTTTTACGGTATTGACCTACACTACATTCCTTATTTAAGAATGGCGTGTTGCGCCGGCAGATTTAAGATTTTCTTATAAAATTATCTTGAAATTGAATTTGTGATGCATGAGGTTGGGGAGAAGGAAAGATTTGGGATGCTGATTAAGAATTTCTTTGCGGAATAGTCGAATTTAAAAATATAAGCAGCGCTAAGTTGATTGAATTTCAAGCAAATCAATCATACGAAAGCCCGAAAGCACGATACTCATCTCATTCAAGGGTACCATTATTAGTGCAACTAACCAATAATTGTTAAATAATATTAATATCGACGATTGAAAGACGATTGAATGGTAATAAATTAATTTTTTTTTTTTTTTTTTTTTTTTTTTTTATAGCAAATATCTCCCTTTTCATGCGCACATCGTGAATAACTTATTTAAATTTTATTAAAAGTTTTTAAATAAAATAGTGTTACTTCGTGCGGGAAAAACGTGTCGAGCGATATAGTCATTAAGTATTTAACGGTTATCTTAGCACGATTACGTGCTATATTTTAAAATATTGTTTTATTCTTGTCATTTTTTTTTTTTTGTGGCAATTCCTAGAATTAGTTTGAACAAAGCCGGCATGCGAAGTCGTGCCAGTTCTATTGAGCTTATTAATAAAATATACGAGAATATTTATAATAACGAATCTTCCCAACTGCATATGGAATATTTAATTAAACTAGGAATTTATAATATGCTTAGAAATTTTTATAATTTGAAGTTATACTCCAATAAAATAGTTTTAAAATGTTATAATAAGTCTTTCGGTGTTATTAGCTTGGGAATGCGGAGGTCAAGTTCCATCCTCATTTCTTGAAATTTAATTTAATAATTGTAACACATACTATGAAGTTATGAAATAGCGCAAATGACATTTGCTCGTGCAGCATTAAAAAGTATAATGTTTAATTTTGAATGAGAAATTATGGGAAAATGAGAAGATCGTATCAGCTTCTTAAAAATGATTAGGCATTAAAAATAAAATGAATCTCTTGAATTATCAGGTCTTGTGAGCCGCGGCAACTTCTATTTTGCATTAATTTTTCTTAATGATCGCGCGACGTTAGCTTACGTTAAATTTATATATATGTATATATTTCTTGTGGTTATTATTGTTTTTTGCATCGTTATAAGTTGAGGGCAATAAGAACTGCCGTTTAACATGTAAATAATGAATTCGAATGAAAACGAATTTTTGCACTTTAACATTACGCAAAGAGGAGCTTCTGCTTGAGGCGAATAAAAATCGAATAGAATGTTTAAGAGATCGATTGAAATACATTGACGAAAATTGTTCGTTTATTTATTTATTTATTTTTTTTTTTTTTTTTTGACAAAGTTATGGTGCCGAGGCCGAGTATGGAGTTAAGGCCGGATTCAAGAAGAATTTGTTGTAGCTTCAGGCTCCTTGCATAAGGAGCAGGCTGATCGACGAGGCTCGATCTGTAGTTAAAAGCCAAAAGATATAAATAAATATTTGTAAAAAGGGGACCTGAAACGTATAAAGGCTTTTGTTGTATAAATATTGTAGTAACGAAAACAATCATTGCATAGAGGGCCGGCCGAGTCTCTTATTATTATGTGGTGGGTACTTGAGCGCCGTATGAATAAGACAACGGCGCCGCGGAGCAGCCAGGTAGACCGGGCCGCGTAGAGCGCGGTCGGTGGGACGGGGGACGGGGGTCGGGGGGGGGGGGGTGGCACTTTTGTGGCGGATAATCTTGGAGGTAAAAGCTACAAAAATTCAGCTGACGTAAGGGGAAATATAAAGTGTGCGGGCATGTAATTTCGTGCGGCAGGAACAATGATACGTTAAGAGTAAACATATTGTTATTAGCAGAGCGAGAAACGCCTGTGGATGCCGGTGGCGAGCGGAGTTGCCGGCAGGGGGGCACGGGGGGCACGGGGACGAGCGAGGGTCCGGGGTGAGATACTAGGAGATACTAGGTGGGAGGGCTACTAGCGCTTCCTCTTCTCTCTTGAAGCCGAGCAGGCGTAAGGCCACGTCGCGCGTACCGTACTCCGGGTTATAAAGAGCGGCTTCCGAGCTCGTGCCGTAATTTCCAGAGTCAAAGCATTATTTACCGCGGCGCAATAAATGCTTCAAGTTTTTCGCGTGCTCGGGCTCGAACTTGAATATTTCATTTTTTAATATCCATTAAATCAGAAGCGAAGGAAAATGCGAATTTTCTGGAGCACGTCGCTTAAATCGTACGGCCTTAAGCATTTTTCCGTGCATCCGGTTAGAATGAAAATATCGCCGGTTCAAGAAAAAGTTTTTACACGCAAACTTGTTAACGTACTTTTTCTCCACCGCCCCTCTCCCTCGCCCCTCCATCTCTTTCCATCTCTCTCTCGCTCACGCACAGAGTATTTTGTTTGTCAATAGTTTATTAGATTAAAGGCGATTAGGTTGCGCACGAAGAGTTTTTAAAGACTGGCACTGCTCGGAATTACCCAAAATACGTACGCAGCAGTCGCTAAAAGTATTAGATATTCTTGATTTTTTTTTTTTTTTTTTATTTAAACGATGCAAGCGGTCATCAACGAAATGATAATTACCGCGGTTATTGTGGATAGCGACATGGACGATGATCTCGGACGACGATTGATTAGGAGTCTTATTTATACTGCAGCGTGCGTTGCCCCCATTGAAGTGCGTTTATTTTTCCGTAGCCGCGCGACGTGCAGGGAGGATGCGCGAGTGGGATGCTGTGCCGGTAAAACGATCGTGGGCAGGTGAATGGATGTGTTGTGCGGGTGAGGTGGCGAGCCTCGAAAAATCCGTGCTTGACAATTGCAACGAAGCGGAAATGACGGATGAGCTATCCACGATATCGGTAAGCGTCGGCGTTGATGAAGCGCACGGGCTCGAGGCCCGGGATCCGAGGAGGCGGACAATCGGGCTTCTCGAGCGAGGCCTGGACTGGCGCAGCCCAGTAATTCCATATGAATCGATAATGGTTAAACGGGCCACGCGTTACTCGAGCTTCTTTGCCCGCGACCGAATTATCGCGGCTGCGTGTAGGTGAAAGGGGAACAGGAAACGCCGAGCGATCAGGTAGCCGACTTCCGGTGCGGATGCCCTGCCGGCACAATTGACGGCCGGAGAGGGGTGGGACGGTAGGCGGGAGGGTAGGCAGGCAGGCAGGCAGACAGGCAGGCAGGCAGGCGAAAACGAGCCCCGTGACACCCCGCGACCGGACACTACCCGCCATTGCGTCACGTGACGAGCTCGCCAGCTGGGAGGCCCTCGAAATTCATTGTCCGTCCTACGTCGTCGACTTGATTTCGCCTCCCCGAGGCTTCGCTCTTTTAACGATTCTTACAAGTGCTCGGTCTGCTCGCGTGTGCGCGCGAGTAACGAAGCCTGACTGAAAAACAGCAGGCCGATCGAGCCTACATTGATATTCAATTCCCGGTATATCCCATATTTAATTCGGCCCCCGCACATAGCTTCATTCAAATTGTCTTCCGAGCTCCTAAACGAAGAGATCGACGACTTGTAGAAGTGCTTAAACCATGCATTAGTTTGCACAGCGTTTCTTAAGAAAAAAAAGAAAAAAAAAAAGAGAAGAAAACAATAAAACAAATGCCGACGGTTTAACAACAGAATTTTAATTTTACAGCTGTAAATTGCCATAATCTTAAATAGTATTGATTAGCTTCCTTATTCCGTATCTCGTTTATTCCTTGGCTTCTTTTTTTCACTTCGTTTGGCTTCATGGGAGTTTTACGTCATAACACGTTCGTCGTTATGACGAGTGTGTCTGGTCGAATAATCTAATAAAAGAACTAAAGCTTTTTTTCTCGGTAACAAAGCGGTGGCGCACTTAGCGTACTTAGCTAATAAAGGTAAGTGGCGTATATGAGATTCTTGCGTAGGAAAATCAGCATCGAGGGCACGAGGAATATTAAACAATTGCTGGGTAATCAGAGTTGAAGGGCCGCGAATAGGCGCGAGTCCTCGATTTCTCCATGTCGTTCGTCCCAATGGCCGAGCCAAATGCCAAAGAGTTGGCAAAGCCGTGTCCATTGTTATCGACGATGCTTCAGCTGTCCGAATAATTTCCCCCGGCAACTTTCACGACGTGTATGTTGCGCTCATGTCCCGGCAATCCGACGGATCCGAACAGCTCAAAGCCGACCCATTTTCTAATAAATATTACACATTGTACGGTACATCGGCTGTTGGCCAAAGCCCCCCGTATCTCTGCTCGTAAGCGCTTTAGCCAATGCTCTCTAATGTCATTGTTTCGCGCGAAAGCTTAATTGCTTAATGTACACGAGCGTTCGATGTCCCCGTCTGGATCGTAAATAGATAGATCGCGGCTAATTGCGCCAAACGGGCAATTAATGCTCGCTGTACTTTCGTTTGCGCTTCAGGCCCCTCGATGGGAAGGAAGTCTCGTGTAGCTTCCTAAGCGACCGAGACATTCGGCGAGTCGAATAACAATTCGCGCGTAAGTGATATTCGAAGGGCTTGACGAGTAATTCGGCGCGAGGGACGGAGACAACGTGATAAATTGCGGCTGAATCGAGACTATAATAGGCGCAAGAAGGACAAAGGAGAGGCATCACGGAAGCGGCATCTTGGCAGGATCTCGAGTTTCTACGCTGGCTGGCTCGCTGGCTGACTGGCTCGGTTGGTGGGTGGGGGAGGGGGCGTCGTCGTCGTCGTCGGGCCGTCCTCTCATCGAGGCCTCCCGAGGATAGTCGATCGTCCCCTAAGGTGCACGTAACCGAATCCATGTGGGTGATGATTAAAAGCGAGCCTTTATGCACGTGTCTAGCCGTGGCGAACGTAGGCGAGGTGAATAACGGCGCGCCGTTTTCTTACCTGCATTTCCGTATAATTCTCTAGGCTTGTGCTGCAGCCGCCCGTCGTTCTGCCCCGCGTTGCCTCGCCCCCCCCCGCCGCCGCCGCAGATATTTAATAACTCGTTCTGCCACCTCGTCGTTGTCTTCTTGGCCCTCCTCGGGCTTGCCGGGCTCTCGGTCGGCATTGTCGTTACCTGCAAACGCTTCCTTTAATGATAGGTTATTTGAATGCAAGTGCATTGTAACCTCTGTACCTTTGCCCGAGGAAAAGGAAATGCGGAGGCTGAGCTCTGCCCAGCTCTCTAAATGGCGAAACGCGGCAGAATTTTACTCTCGATCTATTTTTAGATATTCCGCGATCCCTGCTTCTTTATAATGTCACCGGGCAAATTCTTTTATAGCCCGTCGATATCAGCTCGCAATAAAATTAAAAGAAACCTAAAGAATTTATGATTGAATGTATTGCAAAAAAAAAAAAGAAAAAAGAAAAAGAAGTAAAGCAACGGAAATTAAGATATGAATTAAGTCAATATTGTCTTGACAGATCGATGCACAACCAAGTCAAAGTAGACATAAAGCTCTGTTTGTTAATACAATCTTAAATAGCTTAAATTGTTATTAAGCTGTTAATATCTGCCGAACGTATTTTCCCTCGACTCTGCAGTAATATAAGATCAAAGTATGAAGTAATATTTTGCAAAAGCTAATTTTTATAACAACTAGTTTGAAAAACTTGCTTAACTCTTAAAGGGCTTGGATTTTCTAAACGATGTTCTTCATCATTTCAGCAATAATCCAAGGTCACTTGGCTAAATCGCTAATTCATTGAAGTTTATCCGTTAAAGCCCCTCTGCATTCATTCAGCGAATCTATATTATAATGTGTTTTATAATACGAAATAATAATTGGCCAATTAAATTGTAGAAAACATTAACCTAGAATCAGCAGAATCTGTAATGATTAAGCGATATTGTCCATTCATCGTTCTGTTTATCAAATATTAACTTTTATTGTTAACGTTATAGTAGCTAAAACAAGGCCGAATGCAATTTCTACCAACGCAAGCAGAATATTTCGCAATCGTATCGGATGTACTTCTTGCGCACAGCGGCGCCTTCCGAAGCTATAATGAAGTCTAATTACATAGAGGACACATTAGCTATTATGAGAAAATGTAATAATTTTTTTCTTACGCAACATTCATAAGTAACGAGATAGGCTCATTTTTTTCTTTTCCTTGTTTTTGTCCTTTCCTTCTCCTTTGTTTCCAGAGCCGCGTAAAAATTATGCTTACCATCATAACAAGTAAATTTAAAAGAGTATTCGCAGTAATGTACAACGTATTATTTATTTAAATACAAATCAATGATTCAAACTAAAGCTCGTCTTTGCAAAGTCAACGTAAAATAATTAATTCCGTAAAGTACGACCTAAACTTTCGTATTTACCTGGCTATGAATTTTTCAAGACCTACTTTTCCTTTGCGTTTAAATGACCTGACTCGCTGCGCTTAATTTTTTTCTCACTCAAAAACGCAAATTTTCTCTGGCAATGCTGTATTTATATATTATTTATTATTATTATTATTATTATTATTATTATTTTTGCTTCGAAAAATTACATTGCTGAATTTGCTTTGAAGCTTGTCGGTCAATGGCTACGGGCACGATACCTTTTCTTTTCCCTTTAAACAAATTCTGTTTCCTTGACTCCATTTCTTCTCCCAAATAACGATGTTGTTGTTGGGTAGGGTGGGGTTGGGTGGGGGTGGGTGGACAAAACAAAAGGAACGATTTTTCTTGTTTGGTTTGTGTTATTTTAACGCGGCAGAGCCGAACCGATATAGTATAAAATATTGTCCTCGCGCGGAAACGATGAATAATGAGGTATGAATTTTAGAAGTTAATATATTCAGCGTAAAAAGCATTTAGGTAGGAGAGAAAGAGAATTATCATAATAATTTGACAAGCTCTGAATGGCTTGGAAGGGCCCGCTCGCCGGCGTTCAAATATAAATAACAATCTAAATGCGCATAATTCATTGGATCGTTGGCCGTAAGGACGTCACTACCAAGAAAAGGAATTAATTTTTATATATACACGAAAGAAAAAAAAAGAGTATGAAAATTGAGAAGCAATGGCGAGCCGGGAGTGAAGAGGGAGTGAAGAGGGAGTGAAGAGGGTAAAAACGGAGGAGCAAGGACGCAAGTACATTAAATAGTCTTGGATTCGCATAGAGCAGCTGTCATTCTATAAGCGGGAAAGTTTCTCCCTGCGCGTTGAGAACCGCAATGTGCGTGACACCCACGCGAAGCTTCCGCTCGTATGCATTACTCGAGGCTGCGCCGTTCGTCTCGTTGTCGATAAGGTCGGAAGTGTCGGCGTGGATTCGCCCTGACGTGTATAATAAACTTTTCCGTCCGCTTTTCACCTTTTCGAGGACAATTCTACAGTTAATCCACCTCTCCCCCCCCCTCCGTCTAATTGTCACGCGGTCTTTGATTTTTAATTTTCGACGCGCTCCTTCGAGTCTCCAGCGACTTTCTTCGACATGGGCTCGCACGCACACTCGTCTCTTATGGCTATCGATCCTTTGGAATTGATAATTTATCGATTTGTGTGAGAACGGCCCGCGGCAGAGTCCATTAACTCATATAAATAATTCCCTTGTTCGTTATTATTCTGCGCTCGCGCAAAGCTTCACTGCCACGGCCCACTAATCTGCAAGACGTATTTCATTATATTAATCGTTTGTATTGAACGTGCGGCAGCCAATGGAAAAAGCGAGCCGGAATCTTGCATCATTAAGTACTCCCATTAATTTACAAGCTTACGAAATGTTCGCGCTAATCGGGATTCGGTTCATTTATTCAGAAAAGCCAGGGGCGTGGGGCGCGGGATACAGTCATTTTCATCTGTAAAAATGATAACTAATTGATCAGTATTCTGATGTCATTGCCAGTGGATGATATGGCGATGATATGAAGGGAGGGACAGGGAAGAGCGGCGTATCCGGGTTATTGGGGGTAGGGGGGGTAGGGGGGTAGGGAGAGAAGGTCGATAATGGGAGATCGAAGAAAATCGGTGGAAGCGCGGTAGCGTCGCCGGGAGCAAATAACGAGGCTTTACGTCAGGTCCAGTCACGTAAATTCATCCTAGGCCAGAGCAGCCGGGGGCGGCGCAGTCCTCGCGTGTCCCGCCGAGAGCTCGTGCGCTCGTAAATTTGACTTCGCCGGGAGACTGTTCGTCCGAGCCTCGGCGAGCCCGCGTTACATTAACTGCACCGGGTCACGTGAGTCGCGCCGCAGGGTTAACGACTGATTAAGGGCCGCGGGTCGGGGCGGGTCGGGGCGAGTCGGGGCGGGGAGGGCCCCTTACTCGATATTCGGGGTGCCGAGGGAGTATCGATCCCCCGATCGATATTATTAATTTACCTCTTAACGAGCAAGGCATCGACACGAGGCTTGCTTGCATGAGCCCCTCGAGCCATCCTCGGCTCCGTTGTCCCGTAAACTTTGCTTATTTCATCCGCTTCGGCCGGAAGTTGAAACCCCGCCGTGCACTTCTAAGCCGTCGACAACAAGGAGGCGCTTTAATTTATCCGATAATAATGCGAAATGAAAGGGAAGCCGCGAGCGCAAGGTAATCGATTTAAGGCCGGATTATTGCTCGAAATATTAATTTACCGAAGCTATTGTGCGACGAGCGAGCTCTCGATGTCTTGGAGGCGGTGTGCGAACAAACTTTCGTAATCAATGGGCTACACGACGCGGCGGCCAAGGGCTGGCTGGGGGGCCCGGCCCCCTTACCAAGGGTGGCAGCCTCGCGTGCATAAAGAAAAATTTTTTCCGCGCGCACTCGCGACTTTTCGCATACTCCGGACAGCTTTTACTCGCGGCGTAAAAGATACGCAACCTTCCTCTCTCCCGTCTCTCTCTCCCGTCTCCCCTACCCCGCCTGACTCCTCTCAGCCCCCGAGCCATCCCGCACTGCAAAGTGAAGTAACAAAGCCGAGGGAGGAGGATTTGAATTCACCGCGGTTGGCCCGAAGACGTCGTCGTTCAATGAGTTTCTTTCTCGACGAGTTACGCGAAGGAGTCTTATCCGAGTTTCTTAAACTCCCGCGTGAGAAATGCTCTTCTTTTTCTTCCTTTGCCCCGAGAGCTGCGTTGCTGCGAGAGCTCCTCACGAGAGGAGGGCCCCGATCGGCCGGGAATTCCCTTCCCTCTCCTTTTACGACGAACGTAAGACGTATACGTGTAGATGAACGGCGGAGGTTAGTGCGGTCTGCTGTCGGTGTACGAATGTGGGCGAGTGTTGGCGAGGGCGCGGAAAAACTCGAGCGAGACAATTGAGCAATCGGAGAGATTAGCGTTTCTCTTGCACAATGCCGAGTTTTTTTTTTTTTTTTTTTTCTTTATCTTTTTCTTTTTCTTTTTATTTTTCTTTTTTATTTTCTTTATCCGGTTTGTGGTTAACTCGCTCTTTTAACTGATCGCTCGGCTTACTTGGCCGGCGATTCATATCGCAACTCTTCCTTTAATTGTACGGAATTACCAATCGATTATCGGAATATTTCTTCTGGTCTTGCCATTTCTCTTCATGGCGGTATATACTAAGGAGTTAATTTAACATTGAGTTCAGGAAGCCTGTGCTTCTAAAGTATATAACGAATTCTATTGATTGTTATAGCGATTCCTGATTATACTATATTATCGAGGGTATTAGTAATAATTCTTACGACATTTGCAAAGTAATGAATGATTCCTCATACCCGCGAATAAAAGATATATAATATTCCTCTTTGCATTCGTTTTCGTTCGTATTCCTCATTATTAATTAATATCAAAGCTGGTATTCGAAATTAAATTTATATGAAGAATCGAGTTCGGTGGATGACGTAATGGGATAATTTAGTTCATAGTATACGATCATAACCGAATTTGAAATAAAGTCTTTGAAACGAATTGAAATCGTCTTGAAAAATCGTCGATAAGTGTAAAGCCGTAGTATCCCCAGTGCAAATTGATGAAATATATAATGAACGTTAAGTGGTGAAAATTATGTAAGATTATGCATGAGGTGTTGAGAAGGTAAATATTGGGTGGAGTAGAGGAATAATGAAAGGATCGTCGTATCGCGGCTGTAAAGTACGGTGTCGATCGTATTGAAAGTTTCGCTGACGATGAAAGCAGCGCATGCGCCCGCTGGTTGGTGGTGGTTGGTGGTTGGGAGGGGGGACCCGCGGGACAGGGAGGGAATAATATTAAAATAAACTTAATGCTGATTCAATGGCCTGAATAGACAAATTGTTATGCAACAATGGCATCATTGACCGGGGAATTGGACTGTCACTCGAGTTTGGGTCGCCAACGATTGAGGCTGAGAGAGAGAGAGAGAGGGGGGGGGTGGGCGTAGTAGGAAAAAGGGAGAAATCGGGAGATCGCCGACCACACGTACCTTGGCGAATGCAAAGGGAGCAGAGTAAATGAAGGCGAAGAGGAAGACGGAGTACTGGACGTCTCGTGAATTCGTAGAAAGAGGTTATGTGAAAGAGGTGGGACGGGTAGTAAGAGGAGCGTAGTAGGATCGGTAGCTCATCCACGAAGCCGGTGCAGTGCGCGTGCTTACGGCAGATCTTGATCGGCGAGCGACCTTTCGGCGTTCGTTTGCCTCTCGGTTAGCCGGTCCTGCACGTCGCTCCCCCAGCCTCCCCGTCTATTTTAAGACCCAAGATCTCTTGCAGATCTTGGCCGTCGCCGCGAAAATAGTCGCCGCGAGTCCCGAGGGAGCAGGAGCTCTCAACCGCCGTGAGGCTGCGCTCCTCCGTCTCTCTATAACTCCCCTATAATTCCCCTTCCAACCTCTAGCCCTACATGGTAGCAAGCATAGGGAAATAAATATCCGCTCGGTTGTCAACAGCCCGTATTTACCAGAGTCGAAGGATTAACAAAGATAAAAGATAAAGTATAAAAGATAAAAGAGGAAAAAAAAACGTCGATCCCACCGGTTTGCCAAATTTCTTTCCTCGCGGGCCTGCACGGCAACACTCGAACGCCAAGTAGCGCGTGCCCGTATTTGCAAGAACGATAACGTTACGTACTCGGCTCCGTAATTTATTACTGATAGCGCAACACATCCTGTTTAGAAGTAGATTAGAATACAGTTTGTGACAAGGTAGCCTTTCAGCCAAGGCAATACGTTCATTCGTTATTTCGAAGCCTAATTCAATGGCCTGCTTTGATAAACAGCTCTCGGCTACTCGAAAACTTCAAGTACATGGCTCCAAGCCCGTCGAAATCCCTTACGATCCCGATTCTCATTAATGCCCGCCTAAACAACTCTTAAGTCTACTTTGTGCGGATTTGCCGGCCGCTTTATTAACTTGGGCTCCCGAATCGAGTCATTGGACGTTCAGCAATCTAGACTGCCAATACGTAAACAATGCAAAGTATAGATCATTTTTACACGTTATTCGCGCAGACGCGTGATTAGAGCTGTATGAAGTAACTATATATATATATATATATATATATTGATAGGACGAAGGAGAGAGTATCGCTCGATCTCTCGTTCTCGTAATTAACCATTTTATTATAATAATCTGAATTTGTGAACGTTACCCTTAGGGTGAAGGGAATAATGATAGCTCTAATAATATCGTCGAGTCGAGGGAAGCGATGGGATCGAGTGACAGGGTATAGTTTTAGTACGGAAAATAATGGGAAATGCCTTAGGAAATGCTGTTGGAGGCACGTTGGTGAAAGTTGTTACTCCGCAGCGGCGAACGGAGGCATTAAATGCCTCCATTAGCACAATTAAGTCCTCGCTATCCGCTCCGGATAGCTTTATACGCGCATGGACAGGTGCATCGCCACCCGGAAATGGACTACGAGGAATCTAAGCGGCTTAAGGTCGAAAAACCTAACTTGCACTCGTGCGTGCGTGCGTGCGTGCGTGCGCGGGAGTTCTTTTTACCATTAAGCTCGTAATTTTCCCGGTAATTTTGCATCCAAGGCAACTTGCATGGGTTTATACAGTTATTATAGAGTTTGGCCGGGATGACGCTGTACCGGAAGCGCCTACGGGAAAATTAAAGCACCGGCGCAGGGACGGAATTGCGCAGAGTCCGAGTGGCGCAGCGACTTTAAGCGAATTCTAAGGAGGTTTTTGACACGGGCGTCGGCGTCGTTGCCCTTGGCATTATTTGCCTTTAATTAGGAATTGAATAAGGAAGAGGGGCCGAACATTTAGAAAATCTCTTCGGCTTTCTTTCCCCTTCTATTCGAAATGCAACATAGCCTATCCCCGCCGATCGAATAATTAATTTCAAGCCCCGCCGGCCCGAGATATTAAAACAGGTATTGCAGGTTCGGCCGGCGGGAAGTCTTTTGAATAACTGGTATTAAAATCATATTTCACTTTATAAATACTTGTATGATTAGCGTAAATTAACGCTCCTCTCCGGTGCGGGGATAAGCGGAGGTGAGGCTTAATAAAATAATAATAATAATAATACTAATAATACTAATAATACTAATAATACTACTACTACTACTACTAATAATAATAATAATAATAATAAGCGTCGTCGAGGCGTCATCGTCGACTAATAATACCGACAAGTCATTGGGTACACAGTCCAGCGCCTATATTGATTAATAGCGAAATAATAAATACACGGAGAACGGGGAACCTCGGCGTCTTATTGTATCATGTAACCGATGAAGTTATGAACGTGGGGCAAAGTCACTCCAAAGTCAGTCCAACAGAGTCAGATTGTTTAAGGATTTAACAACCGAATAATTCAGCGCCGAAGCGCGTCTCTCCTTGGGCTCCTCGCAGTCGGGGAGGCCTTCAATATATCAAGGAAAATACCAGGTGGAAGCGGTGTGAGAGAAAAACAAGCAGTCCTTAAGCTTAGCTAAAAGTGGTATAAATAAAATGAGTTTATATAAACTTGAACTCATCAATTAGCGAATGCTGAAGTTGTGTGGAAGCACCGTGGCTGCAGTGAGCGTAGCGGGAATTTAATTACCCACCAGAACGTCTTGGTATGGACAAAGTGGGGCTCGGGATGCCAATTACACGCCGACGGTGACGTTTACATCGCCCGTGTAAAACGAGCGTTCGCTCACCAATGCGACTACATTAATAATTAATGAAGGAAAGTTTGCCGGAGCGGGGCCGACGATCGCTGCACTGCACACACCCGCACGTGTAAGGATAATACCATCGCCGGATCTCGGTGGATAAATAACTATTAGAATGCTTATCGCGCAGCTTAGAGAGATGACTCGCAGCATCTGCCCCGTTGACAAATTGAAACGTCTTCCCCGAGGCTCGAGCTCGCCCGACGTTTTCATTACGGCTTTCATCGCCTTCTGTTTGCCTTCCTTAGCGAGCCCTTTGTTTATTAAGATTATTATTACCGCTGTTGTCGCGATTCGAGCAATTCGTTGTTAGCTTATACGTTGTACAGAAGAGTGGCAAGCAGCTCTTGCTGGATTTTCGGGGTCGGGGCAGCCATTAAGCCTCGAGCGCTAATATAAAGACATATTTATGAATAATAAAAGCGTATATGCATTTGCCTGTGGGCAGACGTGCGTCAAAGACAAATTTTAATTTAAATCAGAGGACGCGTGCGCGGGGCGGGGGACGGGGGGCTCCAGTGCCTTCCAATATCCCGAGAGGAAATAATAAAAATAATATCTCCTACGGTAATGTCCTCGATGTTTTTTCTTCTTTACTTTTTGTTTTTGTTTTTGTTTTTAAAGTCAAACGAGCAATGAATGCCGAGACTCTTGTTGTCAATCCACTCCTTCCGTTTCCAAGCATTTGAATTGGCGATAATTTACGATACGAGGGCGGGCGAAGGGGACTGGCGCTAGGTATCGTATTCGTCTTTAGGAGCAACGGGAGCACGGGATCGGAGGGATAAAAGGTGAGCGCCGCTGACAAATCGGGGGGAGCTGGTCATCGGACTCGGTAATTACTCGGTTACGAATTGTCCACGTGTAGTAGAGGAGACCGAGGTGCGTGGAAAAGCGACGACTTCCGCGCTCTTCTCCGTACAGGCCATTCGGTGCAAATGAGCCGGCGAGAGTCGCTCGATATTTACGAGAAAGAGCCCTCCCGCCAACAGCTAATTGCCCGGCTCCTTTCCCTCCCGATGGCGAGTAACTCCCGCGATATGCCCACACGATACGCCCACGTAAAATCGCGTAGATCGGATCGAGGAGCCGCGCCTCGTCTAGTACTCGCGCTCCATGCCTGCTTAGATATAGCTTCGTTCGAATCGAGGGTTGCCGATGAGAGGGGGGGGGACGGAGCCGTGCCTAAATACATAGATAGAGAGAGAAAGAGAGAGAGAGAGAGAGAATAGTTCTCTCGTTCCGGTGAATGAGGACGCTCTAGTTATTTCGGAGGTGCCGCCGCTCTGGCCCCTGACACTCGACACTCGACTTACCACCCGCTGATTTCTCCAGTTTCCGTTGTCCAAGTCGGCGACATGGGCGGAGGGTGGGGGAGGGCGCCGCTCGGAGAAAGCGGCTAGCCTCGAAAGGCTTCCCCTCGGCTCTTTAACACTCATTCTCTTTAAATTGGCCAGTCGGTGCTAGACTCGACTCTTTCCTGCTTTCCGTGTAATGATTTCGGCACTAGAGCGCACACCCACGCACCACCCACTTGTAAAGCAATTTACAAGGTTCCGGCTAATTTTTACAGACGTCGTGCCGCTAAAGCAAGCGAGCCGAGTCGTTTTATAACAAGCTTCTCCCCCCGAGGAAGATGTGCAGAGAGAGAGAGAGAGAGAGAGAGAGAGAGAGAGAGACAGACAGAAGTTCTAGTAGCGGCTCGTCGCCCGCGATCTTCTCTCGGAGCTTAGATTACACAAGTGCTCTCAGCTGTCGCATTGTTTGCGCGGATTTTTTGCAGAGGACTAACCTTCGCGGCCGTATCTTACTGACAGACGTGTAAAAATAGCCTTCAGTCTGCTTTAAAAGTGCATTCCTCAATTAATAATAGCTACGGGAGGGTGGGGGAGGGACGGACAATGACTTTAATGAGCGCATGTATCTTTTGCAATGACGATTGATCGAGACATTTCTTTACGATTCCTTACGTTAGGCTCACGTTCCGAATTTCCTTCTCCCTCCTCTCCACTTCCTCAGGTTAGACATTTCATCAGCTGACGCTAATCCTTTAGCTCATTATATCATTATCTGCTTAACCCTACCAGCGAAACTACTCTAATCTCGTCCGCCTATGTATTTAAATAACAAACTTATTTATTATTAATTAACGTGAAAGTTGAAATTTTTAATCGATATCGGACTAATTGCAGTCCAATTACCGCCTTATAATATCCTTAGATTTATATAAATATGAACGCGTAATATTTGAAAGGATTTTATTTCGCGGTAGAAAAATAGGTTTCGCCACTGAGCAGTGAAAAAATCTTATTAAGAAAATTACTGAAATTCTTGACTGAAAATTCGATTACAAGTAAACATTCGGTAACTTTTAATCAAAATATATATGGATCTTTCGAATGCATAGAACATGCAATGCATTGGCGAGTAATGCAATATCCAGTTTTTTATCTTTCGTACTTGTACGTTTGCGCATGAACGAGAGATAGAGAGAGAGAGAGAGAGAGAGAGAGAGAGAGAGAGAGAGAGAGAGAAGGGGGGGAGCTAGACAAATAATATATTTATTTCTTAAAGATAAATTAAGCCAGATTTTTTAAAATGCCGTAATTCGTGGTAGTGTCCGTAATGAAAGAGCTATAAAAGAATCGTCGTTCATCGACTACCCGTAATCGTTAAATAAATGATTTAGCTACGCGGCTGAGCTGTAGATTAAAATAATCGTCGGAGGCTTTGTATGAAACAAGATAAATAAATACACATAATAAAGAAGAGGAAGGAAGAGCAAGTACGGGGAGTATAGGCAGGTTCGTTTGGTTAAGGGCGTCGGGGGCTGTGAAAATTTATTCGTAAATTAAATTTCGATTGATCGATACGCGCCGCGTGTGCCGTTTCTCAATACCAAAACAGCCGTATGCCTACGCGACAATTGACGTGATTTATGCGCGTATTCTTGTACAGAAGTTTCGAATCCTGCGAGGCGTATTAATATATTGCGCCGAGCCAATAGCAATATCGGAAGAGAAATCGCTACACATCGAAACCGCTACTAATTTTTACACGATTATGTCACTTGCTTCGGTTCCGATCTCTTTCAATTTCCGTTTATCTCCCCGTTCGAGACATTGATTGATTCAACATTGATAACGGCCGTACTTTGTCTTTGAGCGCCATAAGCTGTTGATGCAATAAATATTATAAAGCCGTTTTCTCCTCTTTTTCCCCTGCCTCCATCTCTCTCTCTCTCTCTCTCTCTCTCTCTCTCTCTCTCTCTCTCTCTCTCTCTCTCTCTCTCTCTCTCTCTCTCTCACTCACTCTCTCTCTCTCTCTCTCTCACTCTAGCTCTCGCTCTCGTAACAATATAAGCTGTTTCTTTAGTTAAATGCGCTGCTAAAGACAAGAGAATAGGAGTGAATAGAACCCATACTTGTATTAGAGTGACGAACCTTCTGAGTTTATGAGTCTGCCACAGGACATGAGCAAACATGTATTGCATCTCGTAATGCGTATGAATTTTGATGACTTATGCCATATTATAGCGCTATTATTAACACATGGTGTTGCAATGGTGGGAAAAAGTAAGGGTAAACAATAAAGGGGCTTTGATTTTCGCACGTATGACGTGAAAAGCGCCAATGTCCCCCCGTTGAGCAATCTTTTGTCGGGCCGAGCAACTAGACAAGTGGATCACGCGTCGAAGGTTCAGAAGGATACCCTGATAGCGGTAAATTGCGTACCGAGTTAGATGTAAGCTTGTATATTCTCATTGCAGATAAGGGAACGAGGACTTGATACGAATGAAGTCGATTAGCGGAGGGAGCGGATTCTGAAAAGGGAAAATGTCGCGATTACCGCTGGATTTTCTGCGCGATTAGTCTCTATAAGGGGGGCGGGAGGGGGTGCGAGAGAAATAGGAAGGAAGAAGGAAAGAAAGAAAGGAAGAGAGGAAGGAAGGAAGGAAGGAAGGCGGCAGGCAGGCAGGCAGGCTGGCTCTTAATTAGGGGCGAACGAGTTGAGATGCATCAGTCCGCCTCCGCGGAAGTGGCTTCACCAGGAGGCCGAAGACTCTCCAGGAGCTTCCACTCCTGTCTACGTGGAGCTGATCACGATGATACGGAATCAGGTATTTTATCATTTTAATTCATACATACGCGCCTCCCGTACATGCATAGTCGCGGATCCGCCGATGTGGTGCGAAGTGGTGGGAGCTGGTGCCGCCTCGGCTCCATTGTGCAACAACTCACCGCATGCTGCAACGGACTCCAGATATTACAGATCACCTGATTTCCTTTCGACATTATTTTTTATAATATTTTTATAATTTTTGCAACGTTATTTCATAATAATGTTCGTTTAATTACTATGCCATTAGAGTGGCAGGTGAATTAATCTGGGTTAGTCCGCTCTTCCAATTAATATAGTCAGTCCGTAGTTTCATTTACTACGATTGCGTGCTATTAAATTTTCAAAACCTTTCTCTATTAAATATTTCAGCAATTAATGAAATTTTTAATGAAATACGACGACCTCCTAAGACGGGAAGTTATTAATTTAGCCTTTTTATTTTAGCTTCTTCATGTTTGCAATTTTTAATAAGCCTAAAACATGCCCCCCCCCCTATTCGGCTTCTGTAATTTCGAGGATAATATGAAAGCTATTTTCCGCGGGACGTAACGGCATGACCGTGAGAATATATTTCGGACATCTGTGGATCTAAGTTGTCGTAGATCTTGTAGGGCCGAAAGGGAAATGTAACGATGACGGCTTTCATAGAAAAAGGGGGCGGACTCGATGGCTCCGTGGCTCCGTGGCTCCGTGGCTCCATTATAATTCTTCCCTGAATATTCAAAGGCGTTTAAAACATTCCATCGATTAATAAGTACAGTGCGCAAGCGGCTTTTTTACAGTCTATACTTGGAAATTACTTATAGCAGCGAAGCCGGAGAGATCATTAAAGTAGGCTAATGAAAGGTAAGGGCTTGATTTTTTATAGCATTCCTCGGAAGATCGTTCTTTTCGGCATATTATCCTCATATTGTCCTTCACCACAGCCGAATGATTGCTCAATGAGAAAAAGAAGAAGTAGAAGAAGAAGAAGAAGTAGAAGAAGAAGAAAAAAAGAAGAAGAATTAAGGAGGAAAAAGCACTTTCCTGTTGAAAGCAATTAAGAATGTCAGAAATAATGCCTTTTATGCACTGGCTGATGTCCACGTGAACGGAGACGTTCGATCAAAGTATCGACTGGTCGATAATGATCGAGCCTCAGTGATATCCATTTAATAATAAATACGTTACCCGAATAGCCGTAATCCCATAAAGTAAAAACGTAAAGGACCACTGATAATTTAAAAAAAACGGGTGCCTGCCTCTCCGCCCTTGCACCTCCACAGAGGTTGGGGACGGGGCGGGCAGGTGGGCAGGAGGGAGGGAAGGGGGATGGCCGGCGAGAAGGTGGTCTGCTGCTCGTCGGGAAAAGTCGCGCCGCGAGTCTCGGATCAGTCGGTTGTCTTCTTTCTTCGGTCATGTGCGTGTGCGCCCAGCAGTTGCGCAAGCTGATAAACACCGTGTCGGCGTAGGGAGGAGGGGCGGGGGTGAAATAGAAGCCTCTTTGGGCTGATAAGCTTCGAACGCGAGACTGTGAGAAAACTCGGTCGAGTTTGTAGCTCGTGTTCACGATCGGTTTTCTCCTCCTCCTCCTCCTCCTCCTCCTGCTCTTTCTCGCTTGGGAATTAATCTGTTATTGCCGCGATGAGTGGAGGGAGGGAGGAGCGCACGCGCGCGCGCGCGACATCCTTAGATCGTTCGCCGGATCGCTATGAGTCGCTAGAAAATCCAAGCTATTAATTTTCCGGCTTATCTGGGAACTTTGGGAACTTGCCTCGACGGTCGAATCGAGATTATTAATCGACGGATTATTATTCCCTTCCTTCGAGATTCTGCGATTGAAAGCTTATTGTTATCATCGGTACTCGGTTGGTTCGAATTATTCTATACGCATAAACACCCACACGTGCATTGTACAGTATATATTTTATTTCAATATAAGCTTTCACTCTTTCATGAACTTCCTACGCTTTTTAATACCGAAGGCTATAATCCGCTTAACTGTAGGTAGTTGTTATCTAGAAAATAGCCAGATGTAATGAGATCCAGACTTGTGTTGGGAAGTGATCGAAAACTTTATGTTTCAATTGACTAATTAACGTCAATTCGTTGGTTGTGCGAAGGATGATCTATTGTGAGGACAGATTGGGTAAGGAATGATCGTGAAGATGCTACAGGCGCATCCAAGTCAAATGAGCAAACGCGAAAATGATTAATGGTACTACTCGAGTATAATAATTACCGATACGGGGATTAATTTTAAACGCAAGCTTGGATTATTAAGCCGTACGATCTTAAGGGGCGATCAATGAGTAGGAATAAGGATTGGGTCGAGGCAGCGCTAAGCAGCAGTTTATTCCTTGGGTAATAGCACAAATGGCCGGGCAGAGCTAATTCTAATAAACAGGATGCTTAGAGGAGGTTAGGAGCTCCGGTGGCCAGAGACGCCGCGAGATAATAATTCAATGGCCGCCATGCGTCGGAACACGGCATTGTTCCGACGAAATAATTGAAATTTATGGACTTTCTATTGGTGATGGGGGGAGACAAGGAGCAAGCACTGCCCGGAGCAATTTACCGCGGGCAGCTAAAAACTCTTGGCGATGGCTCGAATGCCGGTGAATCGTGTATATTTATACGGGCCCGTCGCTTTTTCGAAAGCAGCTCGGCTCCAAGAATGAGGAACTACTCGTAGAGCGGCCTCAGCCAATCATCTCCCGGTAATTTGACAGAGAAATCTTGGTTGGAGTATGGCCGCCGGGCTGGTCGATGGGCTGGGTGGGAGGGTGGGTGGTGGGGGGAGCAGTAGCAGCAGCCGCCGCCTTCTCGCGGAAACCTTCGAGTCGAGTAGAGTCGAGTCGAGTCGAGTCGAGTCGAGTCGAGTCGAGAGTAGTCGCTAGGCCTCGGCTAGGGGTAGCGCGGAGGGCTGGTGGAGCCAGGAGGGAATCAGATCGCCGGTAGCTGGACGGGAACAGCGCAGCATCCCACTTCCTTCTCCTTAGTTTCTCCATCGGTTCGAGCGGACTCGAGGTGTGGGCGCCCGTAGTCGCGGAATTGTTGAGGGGGAGGTTGGAGAAGGGGGCTCATTTGCATCCTGGAGATCGACGTGGGCTTTTTCCTCGTAGCGGGCATCGCCGAGTTCCGCGGAGCCGACGATCATTACGAGCCCCCTCTGCGCCGGCGCCGAAGACAAAACCGAGCGGCGGCCACTCGTTAAGTCGGGGCTCCCCAGGAATGCGCGCGTTTTGTACCTTCGACCGTAATGAATTATAGGGCAGGACGTGACACGCGTAGCTCTACCCCACCTCCACCTCCATCTCCACCTCCACCTCCACCTCCACCTCCACCTCAACCTCATCCTCCAGCTCCATCTCAACCTCAACCTCCAGCTCAACCTCAACCTCCGTCTCCGTCTCCGTCTCCGTCTCCGTCTCCGTGTTGCACCTCAACCTCCTGCCCGGCGCAACTCTTTATTACGCCGCTGACGCTCGGTAATTAAATCGCTCCTCTTCCTCTCCTTGGCTTTGACCCTCGGTGGTTTTTTACTCTAGGCGGCGGCGGCGGCGACGGCGGCGGGAGGCTCGCGCGGAGCTCCGGTTCGCTGAGACGGGACACGCTCGGCGTAAGAATTGTCGAGTCGGGGAGGATGGCTCGGAGGGGGTGAGGGGTGATGCTGGTATCGCGCGAGTGGCAGCCGATCCCCACGACCGCTTTTTCACGTAAGGAAAATAGCCCGCGATCTTTTTATTTGGCGCCCATCACCCTCACCCTCACCCTCACCCTCCACCCGATCCTCCTCGCCCCTAACCAATCGATATTTTTATGTCTCCCGGGTATAGGAAAAACCTCCTGGACATCCGCAAATACCATACTTGCCGAGTTTTGCGATTTTGGGGAGGGTTGGGGTGGGGTAGGGGGTGGGGATACCACCGTACACGGGCAATTATTAAATCGAGCCTGAACTCGCGGCATTGCCCCTGTCGCGGGGTATTTTATCATATTTCGACGGCCCGACACCGGCTCAAGGACTCTCGAGGAGAGTCGCGCTGGGGTGACGCGCTCGGTAAGGAAGAGCGCCGCTGCACGGAATGCACGGACTCGCGGACGAGTTCGCGCGAATTAGGGAAGCTCGCGTGGCGCGAGCCGACATCGGTCCTTTCTTCCATCGTTCCAGCTGGCGGCAGGAAAATAATGGCTGCTCGCTAATACCCTGCGCCGCAATTGCCGAGCACCGCAAGACTGCCGATCGCATTAAAGCGCATTCCGAGTCATTAGTGCACCGCCTAGCTGCCTCTCGCCCCTTCCCCCGCCGCCCCGGTTAATCCGCGGCGGCCCCCCGTCTCCAGCCCCGCGACATTAGCTTAGCTGCTCCCGCGTAGCCGCCGTCGGCTCGACTCTCGGACTGTGACTCTCGGACGACTCTCGGACTGTGACTCTGGAAGGAGGAGGCCTTCTCCCCAAGCCCCCCCCCCCAACCCACCCCCCAAACCCCCGGCTCTGACCGTGGCACTCGCCACCTGAGCGGCCTCGCGCAATTACTGGAAATTCAAGAAGCCGCTCGTGCCGTTAATCGACGCCGCTCGCAAACGGCCATGACGAGCCGTCCCCTGGAAATTTTACAGGTGGCCCCGCGGCCACGACGTTAATCCTAATGGGTACGAATTAATTGGCTATTAATTAGCATCGCGCCGAGCGTTCGAGGCTCCTTCTCGGGAGTTACTCGGTAAGCAGATGCCCGGAGGTCTCGCAGTCGAACGGGGTCAGCTCCCGGGAATGCCACTACCTATTGTTGATAATTAAATTAGATAGCATTAATACTCTCGACGACGTCCAGAGCATCCTCGAGCGGATCGGCGCCCTCCTTACATTGCATTACTATACACAATGGCATAAGAACTCGTATTGACAATGAGACTAGGCTTAATTAATTAATAATACCTTATCTGCGCCAATTATCCTACGAACATTTACGGCAATCTCTTCTCTTTTTTTCCGAGTCTAATAGTAATAAAGGGGGCTTGATATTAAAATAGCTTAATTAAAAGTCCCCGAGTTTTTTCTTTCGACTCGGCTCGGCTCGGCTCGGCTCGGCTCGGCTCGGCTCGGCTTGGCTCGGTTCGGCCGAGGATTGAAAGACCGGCTCCGTGATAGCATCGATTTTATCATCGCGGTTCCATCTGAGGCTCGATGTCCGAGCTGCGCTTAATAGAATCGCGAGGGAGCCGTTTCCAGCAGGTGATCATCCTGACCACCGCCATCACCTTGGCCGTTTATCCCTTCTCGGCGACTCGATCGTCCTTATTATTTAATAGCCCGTTATTGCAATGGGTTGATGGGGGGAGGGAGGACCTGGAGCGGCCGAACCTCTCGAGCTTTATCAGCGGTTATCGTTCTTGACAAGCGGATGCTCGCACTGTACGCAATTCGGGGAATTCAGAGAAAAGCAGGGAGGAGCTTATTCCGGGATATGAATTATTAATGCGATAATGGGCATTCCTCCATGCTCGGCGCTTATCTGCCCGCGGACGGCTGAACTCTCCTCCTAAGAGTGATAAGAGAAGAAGCCGTGGTTCGGTATTATATACTGGACGAGTCCGAGGAATCGGAAGCGAGCTCGAAAGCCAAGGTTTTCGGAAAAATACAAGAGCTTCCGTCCTCGTAGTCGTCATAGTCGTAGTCGTAGTCGTAGTCGTAGTCGTAGTCGTAGTCGTAGTCGTAGTCTTTGTCCTCTTAACCCTCAGCCGCGGCTCTAGTCTTGTCGCCCTCGCTACGTTGGTCCGGAGTAGCGAGAAGCGGCAAGGGAAAAGAAGTGGTTGACGTCGTCGGAGGCTGGGGAGACCGAGACCGAGGGCAGAGAGCCGACGTCGCCCATATTTCTCCCATGCCCTCCCGCGCCCTCCCGCGCCCTCCCGCGCCGGGGAAGGAAACTCTGCTCGCGCACATTATAATTACGGTGGCGGCGACGGTGGCCCTGAACCGTGCGGCAAGCGCGCGCGACTTCTCGTAACCTTGCCGCTCGTTTTCATTCGCTGTCAATTATTTGCGGGAGACCGACCCCCGCCGCGACCCCCGCCGCGACCATCGCTTATCCGGTGTCGGGCGGTGGGCTTCTCTATCGACAGCCCGAAGACGCGTTCTTCCTTCCCGTCCACGTCATCTCGTCTCCGTAGTCGCCGCGGGGACGCGAGTCCCCCCTCCCTCTGCCACCCCTCCTCCCCGCTCCCATCGCCCCTTCTTCCTTTTCACTCGCCGCGCACGCATGAATTTCTCCTTGGGCGCGCGCCCGCGCGCACTCGAAGGAGAGGGTAGGTAATTGGGCTGTTAAAGCGATGAGATTTTAAAGTATGTATTTAAAAGAGTCGGCCGGCGGAGTGAGAGGGGTGGGGAGTGGGGAGGAGAAAAAAATCGGTACGGAAATTTATGAGTGGAATAATTAATGTTGCCGCGCTCTATTGTGGCTTGAAAAGTGGTTTACAAGGAAGGACATGGGGGAGGAGGACTAGTTCTCTCAAAGCTTTCAATGGGAATAAGGCCCGGTCCTTCGCCGACCGCCCCCCCCCTACCCTTCTTAATCTGATTACCTATCAAGTGAGAATTCTATTAGGCGGGCACCCCGAATATCGTAAGATTTCACCGATTCGAAGGGGGAGCCCCGAAGGCAATTATGAAAAGAACCGCATGTCTCAATCGCCCGTAATAATAATAATAATAACAACAACAACAACCACAACAACAACCAATAATAAGCCCTGTCTCCGAGAGGTAATTTTCTCTATGTCTCTCTCTCTCTCTCTCTCTCTCTCTCTCTCTCTCTCTTACTCTTGTTTTTCAAATAGCATACGTATATTTTACAAATCATTTACAAGTCGCGCATTCATCTCTTAAGCAGCGTTCGTTCGCTCCCTTTCCTTTTCTTCTCTTTGCCTCACTTCCAGCTTTGCATTTATATTCAAAATTAATTTTCTCCCGTAGAAATTTCTCGGCTCCGAGAATAAAGTAGATTTTGAATAAATAAATCAACAACTATAAAATATGTCGTTATACTGGATGAATAATTTTACCCTTACTCCTTTCTAAGGGACATTGTTCACTTAATGGAAACCTTTATTTATCGAGGTTATTTGTATAATGCCGTAGTAATACCGATTTCGCTCTTTCTTATTCTCCGGACTTGTTAAATCCACTGCGTCGATTTAAATAAACTTACGAGCTGAGACAATAAGTCAATTCGTCGATCTGTAAGGGCTTTGCACAAATAGTGCGCTCGGCTCGCATCGTAAATAAGCCGCTCTGCTATGGAATAATATAAGGAGGCTCGCTTTCAATGCTCATTTAAGTATTAATAAGCGATTTCAAATGTAATGCCGACTCTTACGAGCGGGTACAAATTTTTACCGGTCTTTGATCGCTAAAGCTAATTTATACGGGCAGACTTTACGGGGTCATGTAGCGCTTTGAGGATAAACGATAGAGAAGGACAACAAGCCTCTAAAGCAGATTGATAAAGAGAGAGAGAGAGGGGGGGGAGGTAGCAGGTGCCTAGAGCGTCAGTCTCGTTATTAGCACATCATCGAGCTTTCTAGCCGAATTAAGCCATAAAGGAAAGTAGAAAGGGCGGGAAGAGGGAAAAGCGGGTGAGCGAGAGGATTCTTACGAATCAGGCGTCGCTCAATGGCTCGAGGAGAGGGGATTAAAAATAGATCGAGGACCGAGTGACCGAGGAACGATGGGGCACCGGCTGCCAGACGATCGTGACGTCGGGTAAGTGGAGGGGAGGGGGGTTGTACAGACAGAGAGAGAGAGAGAGAGAGAGAGAGAGAGAGAAGGGCTTGGGCAACATCTGGAATGCGCGGAAAGCAGCGATGCACCTCTTCTCCTCCCTCTAAAGCTGCCTGGGTATGGTGTACTCGAGACACATACCCGCCTTCTTACGTAAAAGCCTTGTCTCGCTACTCGGATTTTATAGGGGGCTAGGGTGGGGGGGGGTGGCGGGGCCTTGCCGATTCCGTCTCAGAATAATATTTTCTCCCCCCCAAGGATGCACGCTCGTTCGCAATAATCTGGGACGGTCTCTCGGAGCCGGCGATATCCCTTCGCCCTTCACACCTACGGTTCTCAGCTCGACTCCGAGCCTCTGAAAATCAGCCGTTTAGGCATTTCCCGATGCTAACGCTGTCCTCGGGGATGATCGCCGCGGCTCAGATACGTAGTCCGATTAGGCCAACGCTACGAACCCCAATAACCAGCCTGCATTCGCCATATGCTCGCCGGCTTTTCTCAACCGCTGAGATTATAATAAATTTATTAGGAATTACAAGCATGCGCCGTTGCCGCCTGCCTCCTCGCTATAAATATAAAATGATCGGTTACTCATACGGCCGCCTCTGCTTCCCGATCACGGCGTCGTAAGAAACTTTTAAGACATTTTCACGAATAATCGGCCGATTCGCTGTCTAACGGTCCAGTAGTACCTCGTTAGACAAATACCCGAAAGCCGTAAAGTCAGTGGGCGTATTTTTAAAGTCGAAAGTGTGAGATCGATCGATAGTTATTCGTTAAGTAAAATTTCTCTATATGTTTCGTGGCTGGCTCGTGTCGTCGAGGTGACGCATACGCGGATGGATGCCTTTGGAAATTCCTCCGACTTGTATGAATGCAATCGTTATGTAAAATGTTTCGTGCGCTAAAATGAAAAAAGGGGGCTGGGGTAATTGGTAGCTATTTGAGGGAAATTGTAAAAGCAGAGTAGGTAGCGTAAAGTAAAGGCGCAGCGAGCGGCGGTGTCGATGAAAATCTATCTAATTCAGCTCTGTCCCACGAGACGCGTCCTACAGCAGTGCCTCGATTGCAGGGTACATACATGCTACAGGGGCATGTCAAAAGTTATTATTTTCGTTTGATTAGACGGATGCCAAGATCCATAGATAGATGTATAGATAGATAGGCAGAGAGAGAGAGAGAGAGAGAGAGAGAGAGAGAGAGAGAGTAGCCGTGATTGAAGGCTGCACCGCTGCTTTGTCGTGCAATCCTTACATTCGACTGCGAGCGAAGAGGGCGTTGCGGGGCTACGGGGGTGGGTGGGCTGCGAGATAAGGATTTTAAAATTTCTTGTCGCTTGAAAGGCAGTAATAAGGAAAGAATGTCCGCGTAACGAGGCGTAAGAAGCCACGGGGCAATTAATAGGCGAAGAATGTAATGCGCTTTGGGGCAGTCGCCTCAGCAAATAGGCGCCTCGATTAATTCAATTAGCCGTAAAAGGGGTGTCGTCGCTTGTAAAGCATCCGAAGGTAGATTAAGTGGGAGCCCAGTCGGTAGCGAGAGGTTTGAGCGCACCGGGATTGATTGGAGAAGAGAGCGTCGGGCGGACGGGGGGCGGGGTCCCGGGGCGCATGGATACTTCGGACACGTGCTGCCGGCAGGGAGCTCGTTTGCAGCCCGGCCGGCAGGATGAAGATTTTTCTCAACCGGGACTAAGGACCGAGAGAGCGAGCGAGCCCTTCATCCCCGCCGAGTATCCCTTCCGCTACCAAGTGCGAAACTCGCATTCCTCCGTGGTCGGTCGGTCGGTCGGTCGGTCGGTCGGTCGCTCGCGGGGCTTCCTCGATAATTGCCATCGGCGAGGAAAAATACAGCTCGCTTAAATTGGGCCGCGGCCCCCGCCGTTTTATCCCCCTCCCCCACCGCCCCACTCACACTGGATGGCCACGAGTCACTTTAACGAGCCTTAGCATCGCATTCCTACAATTGTGCTTTATTGACTCATCGATTAACTATTTCATAAGCAAATGATCCCTCCCCCCTTTCTCCTCCTCCTCCTTCTCCTCCTCCTCCTCCTCCTCCTCATCCTCATCCTCATCCCCTCCCCTTACTCGTATTGTAATTATTATCATTCGAACCACGGCTTGATTATTCATATCTGACGAAACTTTTCTTTTATTTTCTGTTTCAGGTGAGTTTCGGCTTCGACGACAGTCGCGTCCGAATAAATTTTCTTGCTCAATGTTACAATTAGTACATCTAGAAAGAGGTGAGCCCATCTTCATATAACCTTTAACCCGTAATGCTAAAAAACGACCGCTCAATCAAACAATTCTTGTATCGTAAATCACCGTCTGCTAATAGTCGCAGGGATGGTGAATTTTTTATGTTACGCGCATATCCGTATAAAAGCGACAAATTAATATTACACAATAAGGTTGACGGGAGGCTAATAAACGAAATATTACATAACGCCACTATCAATTATGTATTAAAAACCATTGTTGTTCTTGTTATTATCATTATTATTAGAATGCTTAAGAGAGGAGAACCGAAAGCTTTTCTCTGTCAGGTGAGACTAGAACAGAGTGGCCTATTGTTCAAACGGAAAAAACTAACGTAAATCTAACGTATAAAAACTTGATATTAATACACTATAAGTTTTAATAACGCTTTAATTATTTGCTTACATTGTACTTGTAACAATAGTTTATTGCCAGCGTGAGTCAGCGTATTTATTTTTATGAGTAAGCCAAATAAACCGGGGATCAAGAATAATAACAATAAGAGCGATAATTTTCGTGTAGCCTCCATTAACAATTCGCGGAAATCTGTTAATTGCTAATTAATTTAAACAACGATTGTAGCTCGAATTAGATTTAAATTCAACTATATCCGCATCATTGTAATTATTTAGATTTTAAATATTCTTGCGCCTTTATAACTCTGACCAAGTGCATTAAAAGCTTGAGCGGCACGACCACGTATATATTTTTATGATCAATAAATAAATCGTCGACCAAGACAAAATTAAACTGTTTTTAATACTTTTTTACGGGATGAAAAAAATTTTTTATTTCGAGAATCTATAGTGTGCGAGCAGTAGTTTATGTACAGACGTGTTTCTCTCGTATTTTTAGATAATTAAGGATGAATGCAAACGTTTTACCGCATACTTGGGAGACGTAAAGGCACTTAAATGCGTTTCGTCGCCAGGCCAGCATTTCAAAAGTTCAAGCATCTTTTGTCTTTGTTATTCGATATTATACTTCAGAGGAATCGAGTAGGAATTTTATTGACTAATTGGACGAGGCGTGGCGTATAAAATAACGCAAACGATAAGGAAAGAGCCGTTCGTAAAGGAAGATATCTAGCATAAAGGAAAACGAAGAGATAAAAGAAGCAGAAGAAGCAGAAGAGAGAGAGAGAGAGAGAGAGAGAGAAGCTTTTACTTTCTTGTAGTAAATCAAAAAAGTACGCGCTCCATAAATAACGTTGACCTTCTTTTCGCCAACGCTTTTCTCGGCGAGTATAGCGAAAATAAAAAGCTGGGGGAAAAATAGCGAGAGTGAAAAAGATAAATAACGTCGGAGGTGCAATAAACTGCTGTCCGGATGGTCGAAGCGATCATCCATCCGGGCATCGGCTTTATCCTGCATTTCGTGAATCCAGTGCTATAATACGGAGGGAGGGGCAACGACCATCCAAGGAACGTCCCCCTCCCGCCCAACGCACCTCGCGGCTATTTCATGAAAATCGGAAAAGAAGAGAGGGAAAATCAGGATTCCCGGTAACTGTAATAAGAAAAAAGGGTAATTCAATGTAAAGGTAACCGGCCGAAAGTCGGTAGCGATCCTTATCGCTGTATATGAGACGCAACGGGTGACTGTCCCGCGCGCGAGGTCGAACACCCCCCTCCCCCTCCCCCCTCTCTCGCTCTCCCGCCGCTTCATCGGCGATGCGGCTCCCGCTGCGCGTATCGGGATCGAGTCGCGTTCTGCAATGCGCAGTGCTACACTGCCACGGCGTTTCGGCACTCGGCGACGAGTTCCGTACCCCCCCCCCCCATCCCGTCCCGTCCCGGCCCCGTGCGAGCCCACGCTTAAGAAGTTGCGCCGATACGCAGCCAAGATGATGCCGGTCAGCTGAAATGTCGGTTATCTCGTTGTCATCTCGGTCATTACGGCTGACGAGCCTCGCGTCATTCAAAATTCTTCTCTACATATCCACTCACTGCGGGCAATCTATGCCTACGTATCGTCACCCTCTCTCTCTCTCTCTCTCTCTCTCTCTCTCTCTCTCTTTCCCCTTCCCCGCTCCCGAGACGGCGAATTGTATCCCCTTCATCGTCGAATAAAAAATACCCGATACCAGTGACTACCCCCCCCCTACCCTACCCTACCCTACCCTACCCTACCCTACCCTACCCTCCCGGTCCCACGTAACGCTCGGTAACGTTTCGGGGCCAGCCGAAAAACTATTCGCCGAGAAGCACGTTGAAATAGCAAAAAACCTTATTTACAGTTATATCTGTGTTCGTCCACTCGTCTCGTTATTTACAAGCGGAAGTCTCGCACTCGAAACACAAATAATCTCGGCTGTACGATACGCGCGAAAAATTGTTAGCATTCAGAGCTATTGGAATCAATAAAGCTTTCGATTGTTCGTTTTAATTCAATTATATTAGATCCGACATTAAAAGAAATTTTTCAAATACAATGCAGTTAGCGTGAAAAAATTGCAAGTGCTATGAATGAACAATTGAGTATAATATTCATGTTTCTCGGTACGATGTCTAGGGCGTGCAACTGGAGATGATGTCTTGCCGATCAGGATCGCGTGTACAGGTTACCAGTGAATCGTATGAGTATAAGAAAAAAAAAAAATTAAAGGCAGAAACGCGAGTGTAATAATAAAGGTGAGTTTTTATAGCCGTGGTTTGAAATTGTCGTTGGGGCAGAGGTCGAAATAACCAAAGCCTGCAGCAACTGATCCATATGACTTACGTAATGTTGGCGGGGTTCGGGAGTGGGGGGGGGAGGATGGGGCTCGCGGCTTTTACATTTATATCTCGCGAGTAGCGCCGATCGGTAAAAAGATGCTTGTTGCGTTCGCGCTTGGACGGGAAAGAGCGCTTAGCCGTGACGGGGAGGTGTGGGGAGGCACGGAGGGGGAGGTCGGGCGTTTTTACCGCCATGCACCGACTCCCATTTAAATGCCAGTCCCGAGCGAGACGGCGAAGGGAGGAGGGTGGCAGGGTGGCAGGCGGGCGGGCAGGCGGGAGGGAGGGAGAGGCCCAGACTCGAGGTAAGAGACGGCCCGACGGCTGAGCCTCGAAATAGAGCTTATCCGCAAGCTCTGGGTTCGCTCCAGGGCGGCGATCCCGTTGGCTCGATTACGTTCGATTGCCCCGGGCGAACGGAGGATCGGCTCGGATTTAATAAACACTCTCAAATAGTCGCCGCGATTTTCGGTGGAATTTATTTATATCGCGACATTGGCTCCGCCTCTCTCTCTCTCTCTCTCTCTCTCTCTCTCTCTCTCACTCCCCCGTAACCCATGCCCGCATCCCGACGAGCTGATTAGCTACCGGAAAGCCGCAACGGCTGTCCCTGCCCCCCCCCCTTCCCGACGGTATTCCGCCGACCTGGAAATGCAGCGGGCCTCGCTCTACCTGCATCGGCCAATAAATTATACTTGCAGGCTAGGCGGACTGCCGCTCATCCCCCTTCTCCTTTCGACAACCTGGGCTGAATAATTTTCAGATGCCGACCGCGCACCGAATAAATGTGTCTTTACACATGCACGAGTTCAAAGGCGTCCTCCCGAGCCACCCACCTTTCTTTATCCGCCTCTTCATCTCTTTAAATTCATAAGCATGAAGAACGCCAGTGCGCATCTACGGCTATTCTAACGGCGATAATTTTAATATTGTTTTATTTATTTTTATTTTTCTTTTTTTTCTTTTTTGCATATTTAATATTTCCGTCTCATCAATATGTTAAGCTAATTTCTCGGCCCCTTCATCTCTCGCGCGCTCCAAACACATTTTACAGGCGAGAATGTCCCTTAAGATCCGTTCCTTCCTTCCTACTTTATCTCTGACATGAAATTTAGGTATTATTTAAATAAAGCGTATTATTTAATATCAATGCCCTTGAAATATTCTCGGCTCACGAAGAGGAGCATCTCGTGAAAGCTTAGGGTCTTATCTCCGGTTCAAATTACATTTCTTTTTTACAAAACAAAACCTTACCTACTCGCGGTAAATTTATTTGCTACGAAAGTTGTACCTTTTACTCCAGAGCACGAATATTTTACATCATCTCAATTACGAAATAAATATATATGTATGTTTATCTACATACTTTACTGTAAATCTTAACAAATGTCTCTTTACACAAATAGTTTGAAAACGTAAAGACAACTTAACGGCACGTTTATTTAATTTAGTATTTAAATATTATTATTTCTATTGAGGTTCCTACAGAATTTAATTTTAATGATCTAGCGAAATGTTTTTGCCTCCTTCATTATGAAATCTTGTTGAAAATTAATACCTGCACTCTGAATTATGTGTATTTGCTATAAAATGTATTGCAAAAGAATTAGAACCGCAATCACATTTTGTTTTTATGCATTTTCTATTACATAATAATCTCTATATTGTTTTTGTTTAAATTGCTCTTATATGTATGTTAATTAATTTTCGATATCTTGCGTTAATTATTCAATGATTTTATTAAGAGTATCCAATGTCAAAAAAGGCTCTATACTTAAAATAATTTTGTAGGGTCACATGAAGCTTTTTAAATTTTTCAAAGCTCCAAACTTTCTTTTTCCATTATTCACAAATGTTTTACAGAAGATTATACTTTTAAAAAGGTTAATATTAATTACATTAATGGAAACGAAAAAATAGCATCCGCTCGGCGATACTGAAGGTATTGATTTATAATGTTCAGCGAGGTTATAAAGTGTTAGTAAATTTAATAATAAATTTATAATTTATTATTAAATAAGGCTTCCTTAACTTGCATTGGAATGCGATTGTTAATGTATGCGGTACTTATTATTCACTTTCCATATGAATGAGAAAAATTTGAATTATGGAAAAATTTTATTTTTTCAAGTATTGTAATTAAATACGTCTAAGGATTACACGCAGAATGCACTATCGATTACAATTTTATTATGCGCGGCGTGCAATCGGAATTTTTATATAATTTTTCCGTTTATCTATTAATATGAAATGCTTATAGCTAAATGAATAATTGCTAAAAAAATGGCAGTGAAAGGAAAATATTAAGAGCCGAGAATAATATAAATCTGTGAAATTTCCAAAAATTATAAGTTAATAATTTATTGTAAATTAAGCTTATCCAGCCATGAAAAATGTATGTTTTATTTAAAATACTTGAGCTCCGGAATTGTATGAAAAATATTCCCTGCGTATATAACTCTCTTCATAATATTCGCACATATGCTCGGCGATATTTTTGCTTTCTGTCCTTTTCGCTCTTGTATGACACGTGACGCAAAAATGAAATTTATGATACAGGGCTTAATCGCTTTTCTTCACTTCTCTCATTCATCGTTGGTTCTTTGTTTTATTCGAGTGAGTAACATTATTACTACTATCATCGTCGTCGTCGTCGTGTTATTATTGCGCTCGCGAGAGGTTTTTTTTTTTATTTTTTTTTTCCCATAAGGATTTATTGCATTTGAAAAATGTTTGAAAATATATCCCCAACGAAATAGTCGTAAAGAAAGCATGGGAAGAATTAACTTGTAAAAGTCTTGTATAAACGGTAAAGCGTATGGTCTTTAAAAGCGTTTATATCGACGGAGGGAGTAGGTAGACAGTTGGTAAAGCAGTTGCCGCGCTTCCTTAGCATAAGGTAATTTTGTTGGTTTTATGTATCGACGGCGGCTAAAGAAGAGTCCGTGCCATTAAGTGGCGCCTCTTACGATCGGAGATGGAAGGTACGGCGCGTGACCGTTTTTGAATTTAATTGTCGATCGAGAGAAACGGAAGCCGGGAGGGTGTATTTATTTATCCGGTTCCGAGTGGAATCCGCTTATCTCGGATAAGCTGTCGACATTCGGGCGCCGGGCTTCGTGAAGCGAAAGAGACGAGCGAACTGTCACCATTATTATTATTATTATTATTATTATTATTTTAATGCTGCGATAGGTCGGGGTGAGTACGGGGGATGGGGGCACAGATGACGGCCCCTGGTCATTAGCACCGTGCGCAGCCCCGCAGTGGGAACCTCCTGATTTAAGAAAGTCGTCGAAGGATGCGGGCGAAAGGGGAGAGGCCCGAAGGCAGATGAGTCGTGTCCGACCGGAGGGTTGGAGGGGGTTTGGAGGGGGTGGGGTGGGAGATGACGATCCTAATATCCCTCATTCGGCCATAATAGTCCGCCGGCGGCTCTTCTTTTGGCTTTTCTGCCGATCGCGGTAGTAGTATATAATGACAATCGGGGCCGGGGGATCTGTGGCATTCGTCGACGGGGAGGGGTGATGAGCCGGAGGTGGTAAGCGACGCTTCCCAACCGAATTTAAAGTAACTACGCCCTTCTTACTACTGGGACTGACTAATCGAGTGGCGATTATTGCCCCGGTTTATTGTCGTTTAAGGACGGCAACGTCGGGTTCAATAGATAACATATAAATATATATATATATATATATATACATATATATTTATCTCAATAGATTTAATACGAATCGCGGGTCGGCAAAAGCAGTTGGATTCTTCTTAAAGGAGGTTATGAAAATGGTGAAAGGAATCGACGCTCGTTGTTTGTGCAAATATACTTTCTAACCTGGAAGGGGAATAATTATAAACTTTGTTCGTGACCTCGTGGAGCAGAGATTTTCACACATATGCTCGTGAATGAGTTGGGCCGTAATTGCGGCATAGGCGCTATTAAGAGATGTGGGATCGGGGCGTTGACAGGGCTGGGAGGTAAGATCGAGCCCCGTTGTCGCGTTAACGTTTGCTCTCAAGAGTCAGGAGTCCGGAGGAGGATCTCTCCGTGGTCCTTGTTGGTCCCTCTCGCTATCCCGTTCCCGGACTCGGATAAACTGACTCATAGGCTCGAGGGGTCATAGCTCCCTCCCCTTCACTCTCGAGTGAGCGCGATCGGAGAGTAACTTGAGCGCGCAAGAGAGAGAGAGAGAGAGAGAGAGAGAGAGAGAGCGCAAGAGTAGCTAGAACGGCGGCTATTATCGATCATCGACGTCGATCGAGTGCTCGAGGGGCTCACTCCCGCCGAGGGACTTCGGTCCCTCGTCCTCGGGGAGGTCCACGAGGTCTCGGGAGTAATCGCTCGACGAGGGATGCGCGTTGGGTTACGTAGGCGATTCCCGGTCGCGTCTCTTCTGAATTCCGCGATTACCGTCCTTCGATGGGAAAATTTAACAGTCTGAACTCGTG